>VZRX01004431.1:0-39570 GCA_013398075.1 Notiomystis cincta | reverse complement strand
TGCCCTGCCTGCCTGTGCTGTCGGTGGGAAGGACAGAGGGGCTGGGGAGAGGTGTTTTAAGGGCTTATTTTACTTCTCATTATCCTCCTCTTACTCTGTTAGTAATAAATTTCACTTTGCAACTTAAGCTGAGCCTGTTTTGCCCTCGAAGTGTTTCTCCTGGTCCTTATCTCACACATGAAACATTCGTTAATTTATTTTTTCCTTTTC
The DNA here is from genome assembly GCA_013398075.1 of Notiomystis cincta. Lineage (NCBI taxonomy): Eukaryota > Metazoa > Chordata > Aves > Passeriformes > Notiomystidae > Notiomystis > Notiomystis cincta. The sequence continues at coordinate 39,360 of VZRX01004431.1, read as the reverse complement.
CCTCTCCTCTGCCCAGCTGTGGCAGGGGAGGGTGAGTGAGTAACTCTAGTGGTGCCTGGAGTTTGGGTCAGTGTCAAACCACAACAGTTGCTTATCTCAAAAGTGGCATTGTTTGGGTAGCATTCACTCCAGTTCAAGGAGGGAAAAAACAGGGCCTTCACATATCCCTGCTTCCTTCATTTATCAAGGCTATGTTCCTGTACCAGATGTACTCAGAAGTTACCCTCCTATCTGCTATTAGATTTGGGTTTTTCCCTCTATTAAAATACAAGCAGTAGCAGTTACCAAAGAGATACAGAAACTACCAAATTCATGTTCACAATTTTTCAACTCACTCTCATTTTTATTACCATATGTTTATAGTTCCACCAATATTTTTATTCCATGGTCCTCATCTCTCACCATGTATTCATTCAGTGCTGACAGACATGTTATTCCTTAACCATATATGTTTTTATGCCACCAACTTCAGTGCACAGTAAGAAGAATATAAACTGTCTCAGGGCAGAGTAAATTCAGTTATAGGCATGTAGCTAAAATACAACACAGCATACCTAATAAAACTCTTTCATTTCTCAAAATTTTCTAAGCAAACATTTCTGCCATCATGTTATGAACATTTTTCAATTAAGGCAACCTCAAAATGATCACTTAATACTTTTTTTTTATTTTAAATGGGTCATATCCTGCCAATTTTTTTTGTAAGCTACTGCCTTCTTTTTGCCATGCCTCCACAATACCCAGAGTACCTCAAAATGAAGCAGGCAAAACCCAGTCCTTCCAGCGAAGCCACCTTCCCAAATGACACAAGCCTTGAGCTGCTGGTACAGGGCCAGCCTGGACACACTCCAGGGGTTCAGGGACAGCAGCAACTCCCAGCTCTGCTCTCACCCAGCACCAGAGCCTTGGCCACCAGAGTGTCTCGGTGACCAGAGGCACCAGCCACAGCAGCCAAGCACCCACATGCTTCACAGCACAGCTGGCAGGTGACAAATGTTCAGGTGATAAAATTTCCTAGCAGTAGACATGACTTCACCCAAGAGAAACTAGTTGAGACCAAGGGATTTGACTCATCAAATACACACCTCTTTCTCCACCTAATGAAACGTTCAAATGAACATTCTTGTATTACTGTAATATGTTGGGAAAAGTCAGTTTTGTACATGTTAAAAAAATCAATCCAATTGAATTAATATTTTATAAAAAGAAAGTTAAATTAGTATGCAAGATATAAATTTTCAGAAACATTCTCTATTTCATGTTACAGAAGGAATTACTCTAGGGATTAATTTATGTTCTTATTCACAACCACTTTTCTAATACAGCCATTAAATTCTGTTTTATGAATCACTATTCTCATCTGGGCTAAAGCAATTAAGTTCTCAAGACAGAACAGTAGGTGTGCTGGTGCTAATTAATATTCCCCTGAGGTGAGCCTAGAGTTTGCCTGTGTCTCCAGTAAGTACACTTGAGGTTGGCATTAATCAAGATACCAATTCTTTCTTGGCATCTCTCTGAAGGAACAAACTGGGCATTTTGGATCACATTTTGTTCCATCAGCACACACTCTCCACAGGCTCTCCCTGCTCTAGTCCTAAGATGTGGTGCTACTTTTACTTGTAACCAGAATTTCACCCAACAAACTCCAGTGCTTCCCACCTAATCCACCTTAAGAAGTCAATACAACATGATTTTAGCAATTTCAGCTATTGATTTGGTAAAATCTGATAACACACAGGAAAAAAAAAAAGCCTGTACATGTGGCACTTAAGACAGCACCTAAGACCAAAGGAAAACATTTCTGAGCTTGTACCAAACCCCAAAAGAGCAGTTCTGGCTGTTTCTGTATGTCAGCTATATTTTTCCTCCCTTTTAATGCCTTATTATCCCATTGCTCCACTGACAAAACATTAACAAAACAATGCAGGAATGAAATTCATATGCTTAGATGCTGTGAGACCTTTGCCAGTAGGGTTTCTGAACATCAAGTCTAACACTAGATCTAAGAGGCTAAATCCAAAAAAGAATATATTTATCCAGTGAGTATTTCCAGATGCCCAGACACAACAGAGAACAAGCTCCTTTAGCTGCTGTACAGCGGGTTTTATTTCTCAAATTAAACCTCCACAATTTACTTTTCAAATACAGACACTTCCAAAGCATTTGTTCCTTAAATACTTAGTACAGCACAGCTAAATTATTTTAAAGACTCTGTACAAAGAACTGAACAGTTCACTTTTAACAGGAAACATTGCTAAGGCCTCTTGGTTTGCAGTGTCATTCAGGTTTTGCCCAGCTTAAAGGAAACTGTAAACTAAACTAGAATAGCACTACCAAAATCATGAGATTCATGTGTTCATACTCCATTATTTCATTACTTAGATACTAGATAGTTAGATAAAAAGAGTAAACTGCTGAAGGAAAAGAAACCACAACAAAAACAGCAAAAAATGGAAAGGTATTAAAAGAAAAAGTTGTATCATCTCAAAACAGAGACAGATTGGGAGGATTACTTCATATACAAGAATTACCAATTTAAAATGTAAAGTTTAACAGTGTAGCTGTGCTCAGGCAGAATTTAAAAATACTAGCACAGCAAATGTGCACATATATATTTATTCTAGCATTTATCACAATTTGCTCTGTTTTCCTTCAGATTCTTATCTGGCAGCCTGGTAAATGGAATTGTAAACTGCAGAAGTGTGTACAGTTCCCTACCCTGGCACACTATGAAAAGTGCTACTACATTTGTTGAGCATTACTATGCAAACTGCCAAAGCTACTGCTGGGTTCTCCTGAATTCCTGCCTTTCTTCTTTCAGCTGTTTGACATGTGTTCATAGAAGATAAGTAAACATTTCAGTATAATTTCTTGAAATGCAAAAAGAATTAATATCTTAGTTGAAAAAAAAAGCTTCATATATATTTGATATTATAGGAAATCTCCTCTCTGAAACAACCTGAAGTTGTAATTTATCCCATGCCTTACCTACAGAGCAGCAGGAGTTGTGACACATATTGGTCCAAAACCAGTCAACTTCTGGCTAACATTTAACAGAAAAGCAAAAGGAAGTGACTTTATAAAACAACCTCTTAGTGAAGTTGACCATTCTAAATTATGAAGTTATCTTTAATTATATAGTCTGCACTGGTTTTAGGTGTCTAACAGTTGCAAAGCTATTGTTCTGAAGTTCACTGCTTGCCTCTGCAGGTGACATGAGGATATTCACCTTCCCTATTCTCCTATAATAGCTGTAGGAAATGCAAGATTGAAGCCCAAAGACAGAATCACTTCTTAATCTGAAAAAGAATCTACTTCTTTACCAGTTTTGTTTGAGTTTTCTTGCTTTGCAGCTAAAGCACTAGGTTTCACAGTTTCAGAACAATTTTATAACAGAAAACTTCATCTGATCATTCTGTCTGGAGTCTTTAACAATCACACTTCTTAGCCCTTAAAGCAAAGAAAGGAACATTTCAAGTCATGGTTATTTTATGTAACAGTTCTCTTCTGGACTGTTGGTGAGGTCTTGCTTTTTTATTGGTTTTAAGAGTGGCTTATTCTTTCCAGAATTTGCACCCAAAATTTTTCCTCTATTTATAGCTTATTAGCTGCAAATGCTAAGATTTTTTGGTCCAAAAAAATGATGCCTGATTGAGCAATTGAATCATTTGTGTACATCTAGAAATTCACACTATAAGAAGCCAAGTTCATCAACTTGAACTGATATTATCTATTCTCCTTTATCCATTTATTAGAGGAAGTAAATTCACTCAGAAGGACTTGTTGCAGACTATGAGAATGTTCCTCTTCCCTGAGCTGTAAAGACAGCAGGATGAACCCATTTTATAACGATCACGATAATGGTTTAGAAATATCTACAAATTCCTCCATTGTGTCCACAGCCATGCTCCCAAGTGACAGGTTGTATGTACCAGTTGAACTGATGGTCCTGCAGCACAGCACTCCATGTTCTTACTCATGAGCAGAGCGATAAGGGAAAAGGGAAGGACAAACCCTGGGGAACAGGAGACATTGCCTTTCCTCCTGCCTCTTCACATCTAAGCTTTTCACCCTCTCAGATGTGAGCTCTTTCCCTGCACACTGAAACAGAATGAAGAACTGCTTTTAATGACCACACCATTCAAAGCATTGATGAAGAGGAAAGAGTTACTTTTGAATTTGGGAAAAGAGGTGAGTAGCCACGCTCTGTACTACAGAATTACTACCTCAAGACACAGCAGACTTTAAATTTAGGAGTTAAAGAAAATGCCTAGTCAAAGCTGAACAGCACAACAGAGGAGAGGGGAATAATACTGAATGTGTAAGATGTGTAAATGGTATAAATAAGGAGTTTATACAAATTGACTGACTCCTCTTAATCACACATAATCCTGCCAGTAGCCTTTTGCAAGCTGAATTAAAAACAAAAACAGCAGCAAGCCTCATTATGTGTTTTCTTTTTTTACCATCTGTTAAAAATTAGTTAATCAAATAAAATGAAAGGAAATTCATAGCAATATAGATTTACTACAGTTTTTGCAGTAAAAACTGCTTGTTTCTGCACATTTTAGAATTCCTCATCTGTTAGGATGATTATTAAAAACAGATTATTACCTAATTCTAGAAAAAAATATGAGGAAAATAAGTCGTAAAGGCTGAAAGAATTAAATTTGTTGTAGCCACTATTAAACCAGGGTTAGGGAAAAAAAACCAAAACGAACAAACACGTATTTTCCACAGTAGCAGGAGAAGACAATTTCACAAATTTTCAATTATCTAACACCTACAAGAGGACTGAAAAAGTTACCCTGAAATAATCCAGCCAGCTGGACAATAATGCCAGTCTCCAGAATTGTCAGATATATGCAGCAAATGCAGAGAAAGAAGAGTGGTGGGGAGAGAGGCGCCTGCACAAAATAATTGTAGAAGTTGGGACCAATTTGGTGTGAGGCAAAGGTGTCTTCCTAAATAGAAACTACTTCTCTACTTTTTTCAGTGGGTTTCAATTAAGATGTGTTAAAATATCTGAAATAATAATGCAACACTGTAACAATTTTCTGTAAAATATTTAAGTTAATAAATATGGCACTAATTTTTTAATATATTTTATTCCCAAGTTATCCTTGAACTAAGCTTTTGGAACATCAAATAAAGAGTAGATTCTACCTCACATATTTGGAAACAATTCAACTGGACACAGTTGAGAAATGAACACCTAGAAAAACTTGGGAACTAAATTTGGTTTACAAATACAGTTTCCAACTGGATCACATTATCACTTTTCTTCTGAGACCACTGAGACACGAAAAAAAAGAAGGAGACCTTCTAGTTGAAACAAATATGAAAAATATATTGCTAAAGTTTGTTTTATTTTCTTGTAAATTTGCATAATCTTTCCTCCAATATTTGATTTTATGTTTAGCCATCAAGGCACCCCACTTCTCTACACAGTGAGGCAATGCTTTATACAAGACCTGAAAAAGATAATGCCCACCCCCTATTTAACACAGAATCACTAGTGCCTCCAATTCATGTTTTATTGTTACATCTATATATGTCTTTAAGAAAAAAAGTCTTCTCTAAATGTTACGTACAAATATTTTTCTTGGCCTTTGCCTGACTGGCACTGCTCATTAATTCTGCAGTCCTGAAGCCAGGACAGTGCAGGGTATTCAGGTGGAAAAGTCTATCACGAGTGTCCTTGTCTAATTGCTCAAATTCTCAGTCTGACAGTTCTCCCTCTTCCAGACATGCAAAAACTCAGAACAAAATTGAATCAATGACCAACAGGTTAAATCACCAGCACAACACTGCCCTTACTCTGACAACAATTTGAAATGCATCTTATGAATTCAGGAGCAAAAGAGAAAAGAGGGAAAGGTTAGGAAGTGTCATGCAAGTTTCTTTAAATCTTATACATATATAATATAAATAAATATAATGCTTTGCAGCACAGCCAAAAGGGTTGTGTTTCCCAGAAACAGCCCAGAGGATGGAGTCCTGTATTGAGGGGTAATAGAATATGGCATTATCAACTGCCTGATAGATGATTTGGGGACAACTGTCAGAAAATACAAGATGAAAGAACCAAAAGGAAGGAAAATATCTGCAATTTTACTAACAAAGACTAAAAATGTAAAATGAGAAAGAAAATTACTCATTTTTTAGTACTTTCTTCCTTTTCTCTCTTCCACTTTAGATGATGGAAAATTCTGAAAAGTTATTTCCAGCATTTTTTTCAGATTAAGTCTAAGACCTCAAGGAAGAAAACCAGTTTAGAGAACCTAACAGAGAAATAAAAATATACTTTTAAAAATACACTGCATAAACTACTGGCTGCATCACAATCAGTGGAAAAGAAATTCACCAAGGATAACCTTTGATGTATTATCTATGATACCTGTGAGAAACTGTATTATTGATGAGATTAAAGATTTAATTAACATCTCCAGGAGACTTCATTTATGTTTTGTAAAACTTGCTTTCAAAACAAATTCCTGCATTATGAAATAGTTTACAATTAATGTGATGTATCCAATACTACCCAATTATAACAAAATTCAAAATTGTTTATATACAATGCAATTACCTCTCTCCTAATTTCCTTATGTCATTCTGACAGCATAAAGCACCTACTAGGATAGAATTGAAGCTAGACTTCCCTAATTTTAGATGGGAGGGGGGTAAAAGCAGCAGGTGTGGCTTAGCAGCAGGTGCTGAAGGAACACCTTCAAGCAGGGCTACAAGCATAAAGCAAGGGTAACTTACAGGTAGTTTTATCCCAAGTAATATTCTGCTAGATCTATGGAGTTTTTTGAAGTGGTCTTCTCTGAGACCCTGTCAGAATCCTGGCTTCTGTTAAAGGGTTTACCCACACATCAACACAACACTCACTGCTCAGCAACAGAATAAAGTGCATCAGACTGGGGAACAGAGAGGCAGTTTCCATCTGAAGCTGCAAGGGAAGTTTAACAAACAGGATGAAATTACTAAATGCAGCTGAAATATCATCTTCAAAAATAAATAATAAGTGTATAGCCTTCCAGAAAAAACTGAAGTGTTACATGGGGAGTTAAGATGTTCACTACAATTACAAGGCAAAAAAATCCATTACAGAAACAGCAGCAGCTTTTGTAGTGTTTTGGGGTGAATCACCAAATATTAGCTAAGTATGTGACTGTTCAAAGCTGGTGACTTCATAGTTTCAAGTCACAGAGCCTCACACAGTTCCAACCACCTTTCACTGCGATGATCTTTCTGCTATGGAGTCAATCCACCTTCTCAAAATATTACTGGTCTTGTTTATTCTTCTTTATGAAGAACACTCACTGTGTTCATTATCTGACACTCATTCTGAGACTTCAAGATGCAAGTGAAATTTCATGCTAGCACTTTGACACTGGATAATTGAGAATGACCAACATCCTAAATTTAAAACAAAGTCAGTATTTTGCAATATTCAGTAACTTTTAGTTTCCAACACAATGCATAAAGTACCTTTTATTCTAAATCTAATAGTATTCCTTCATCTGACAGCTACACACAGTGTATTCTAAAGACTACAATTCATGGTCCTTATCTTTTTTGAAATACTGGGGGCAACAGAAAAAAATGAAAAATTACTTTCCTCAGATCTCTTTATATCTCAAAAATGCCCAAAAGTGTATAACTTGTAATTACTATCCTTTCCAATTTACCACTAACATGTGATAGTTTTCATATGGCTTAAACTATTAGTTTCTACTTTTTAACATATATATGAATCCTACTATCTAAACCAGAACACCACCAAAAAGCTGCAGCCAAGACTAAATGGGTACTTACACAGTTACAGAGTCACATTGCTATTATTCCTTTTACTAGCTCAATACTTACCCAAGCTTTTTGAGACAGAAGGAAAAAAAAAAAAGGTTAAAAGCAACTATATTCCCTCATTCACCCTCATGCACTTTCAGGTTATTACTCCCTCAAAATTTCCCTGGTTATCTGCAGTGTCCTGGCCCCTCCTTATCAAATTCTACTCCCCAGCAGAGCCAGGAGCCTTTCCTCCTCATGAGTAACAACAACAAAAGGCAATACACACCCTTCTGGCACAGCCCATTCACTCACCAACTATACCCCATCCCTACTCAGCAGAAAAGTCCTGCTGTTTTGGCCTCTTCCCATTTCACAGACATTATTATTTTCAATATAATAAAAAAATCCACTGATTTCATTCTACTTTGCTATTCAGATAATGAACATTTGATCTATTCTGTGTGGTTAAAAGCTTAAGCACCTTGTCACATTTAATAAACAAAGTAAAGAAGAAATATTTTGCACTTACCTAAATTGCCATCAACGTACATGAGTTTAAATGAAGAAAACAATGGAAACATGCAAAATAAAGTTAAAATCAACAAGGACGCACTCAGCTCGAGACAGAAATATTTTTTAAAAAAGCTTTAGAAAGCAGGAAACAACAGTGCAGTGAAAAACAGAAAATGAAGTGAATGGATGTGATAAACCTACTGGCTTTACAGAATCATCCTAAAACATCTTAAGAAGCTTTCACTGGTTGTAAATACTATACTAAAATTTGACCTTGAAAGTATTTTTTCTTGAAGAGGCAAATTTAGTAAAAATACAGCCAATTTTTTTTTAAGATGATCAATATGAAAACATACCTCAGGTAGCATAGTAAACCACAAGCACAAGATCTCCATTCCTCAGGTTCCTAGCTTTGAGTTCTGTAACCATGTACTTCATTAATATTCACAATGAGCTTCAAAATCCCTGCTGTTTCACACATTTACAAAATAAGATAGGCTGAAAAGTATTTATACCACAAAAAAAGCCTCCTCTGACCGCATCTGGTATTAGAAACAATGAGAGGTCTTTTCCTTAAGTAATCAAGTGCATGCTTTGACACATTAAGGCAGGCAATATCTATCTATGAAGTCACACTAAATACCCAAGTTTTGGCAACTCCCTGCATATTCCACTACAGTGAACCCTCAAGAATGTCAAAGAGCATAAACAAAACATCTAAAAAATATTATTTTGTAATAATGTATACTTTAGCCTAATCACTGTTTTATTAGGAACATAGTTTAATTAGTACAGAGAATGCAAACCCCATTTCAGAATTTTTGTTAGTGTGTTTTCTTTTATTGTTCTATTTAGATACTTGTAATGAATCGAAGTGAAAATGAAGAGCACATGAAATAACATTGAGTAGCTACTCACAGTTCTGAATTCATGAATACACATTCCCTTCTCTACTGATTATTTTATCAGCTCTATTCTGTTAATTGCAGCATCTGAGTTATTCATATTGCTACAGGTGGACAAAAGTTATTCTGAGAAACCATTTCAAGAAAATTCTCGATTCAAAACTATAAACCTCAGAGGAACTACTCACTATCCTTTTTATCCTCTCTCCATCTCATTAATCAGAAGTAAATTCCTGCAGTATCAGGACAGAAACTAAACTTGAAAAGATGGAAACTTGTAATATGTTTTCAAAGAACACATTAAGCCAATTAAAATTACCTGGTTTTTTGTAAGGGAAAAAAGGATTGTGCTCATCCATTTATTTCCAACAACATATAACCAATGCCATGACTGAAAAAGAGCCACTGTTCACTGCACACAGTGTCCATTTTGTATTAATTATGTAGTATTAAATGATGACATTTTTAAGTAGGTAAAAAGGCTTTATTTTGTGCAACAGGGCTTAATGTGCATTTTTTAAAACGTCACAGTAATTCAGTTTTTGCAATGTCATAAAACTGATAAACTAGCAACTGATAAACATTAATGGATTGTATTAGAAACAGCTAATCCAAATCAATAAATTGGTTTTCCCTCTTGACAGAAAGGCAACAATCCTGGAATTTCATATTGCTGAGTGTCTTGTGTCTTCCCAGCACCTCCCACCTCACAGCCTCCTGCTCTCCACTGAAACCTTCTACATTACTCCTTCTACATATTACACATGATTAGAATCTTCTTTTCAAGCCAGACTACAGGGAATTACTACCTACCATGGGAAAAAAAAAAAGCAAAATCTGTTTGAGACATTGCAAATGGATGATTCCAAGATTAAGAAACTAAGTAGCTAAAAACATGTAGAGTACCTCCTGCCCCTGTGTATATCAACACATATATAAAATAATTACAGTTATGGTGTGAGAAAATATCACAAAGATTACGAAGAACAAGACAAGACAACTAAATGTGGGCTGTGATGAAGAACAGATGCTGAAAGCATACACTTTCAGAAATATAACAACTTTCAGAAGAAAATCAGAAATGTCCAACTTATGGTCCATAAGCTTCCTCATGGGTCTCTTTCTGCTTCTAAATGGTTTAATTTTATCAATTTTCCTGTTGAAACAGATCCTATAATTTCAAACAAATTCATCTATTTGGCAAATTTGTGTTCATTTATAATCCTACTTTCCAGAATGTTTGTAAGCCTTCCCAACCTTGACATTATCTGGATGCATAACACACATCCATCCTTTAGGACACTGATGAAAGCCTCAAGGACATGACAGATCCCTACCAGATCCTCCTGGAAATCTTTCCAATTTCACCATGAATCATTGATAATTACACTTTGACATCAACTGCCAATCAAAGAGCTCTTCATATAGTATCAATTTCCTGTCATATGCTTCCCACCAACTCTAAAGGGAAATTTCCACTAAAGGGAAATCTCTTCAGAAGAAGTTTTCTTAACATGAATATGTTGCTACTGTATTTCCATTATGCATAAATTTTCCTATCATCTGAGACAAATCAGACTTCTTTGACATTATTTTTGACAAATCCATATTGGGTGCTAGTGTATTTCTTTATTTTTCTCCCCTATATTTAGAAATATCTAATGATTTTTTTTAAAATACAGTTTCCAAATAATTCTTTGGGTTTTGAAATTTTTTAGAAACCATAGAAATATGAAACATATTTCATTCATTCTCTCATTTCAGGTTTTTTTGGCAGGCAGATAGATTTGCTCTTCTCCAGTCCCCTGGGAGTTCCCAAACTTTGCTAGGAGACCCAGGGTCATTTTCATCATGGACAGCCAATGTGGAAACACTTTTTAGTGCTTCAATATGAAACAACTCAGTTTTTAAGAAATTTTTATAAGCCAGTAAGCCTCAGTCACAAAAGGACAGACTGACCACTTTTACTATAGACATGCACATCACCTTTTTTGTTCTTTAGAACTACAGCTTTTTGATGATTCCAATTTAAATTAGTTGTTTGAAAGAATCAATAGCCCTTCAGATAAGTAGGAGTGACAAACAAGCTGACACAGCCAGCTTGGGCTTCCAAAGCCATTCCTTCAGAAAGACTCCTCTCCAAATGCTAACAAGAAAAGTAAGCAGTGATTAGATAAAAGGATGGGTTCTTTTATACACAAATATTTGATTACAGGAGAGGAAATAGCAGAAACACATGGTTGACTCCTAGAACCAACAGAAGGTCCCTGTGGAGTTTTGCTGGAACCTGTGGCTGGGCTTTGTGCTGACTGACACTTCCTGAGTAGCCCAGAGAACAGAGTGATCAGTAGGATGACTAATTTTCCTCATGGTGTTTGGTTATTCAGGGCAATAAATTAAAAAAAAAAAAGCAAAGCAGAATTTTATAAGACTAAGCAAATAGTCAAAGGCTGGCAGATGGAATTCAGGGAGATAAAAGTGGTACAGAAGTGAAAATAATCCTACCTTTAAGCATAACTGGTTAGAATTAATGGTGAGGGTTTTTTCAGCTATGATAAATATTTCCATCAAGATATTAGCTTAGCCCTCAGTAGCAACAAAAATAAAGGCATCCAAAACTGGAAAGAACAAATTAATTGCTGGGAATTTCTGTGACAAACATACAGAATAAAAGGGCAAGCACTACAACATCAACACAACTCATTTTACACCTTATCAAAAACATAAGCTGTCTGGGTCTCCTCACCTCAAAAAAACAACAAAAAAACAAACACAACATGTAATACATCTGGAAAACATGTCACTGTTTCACAAGGAATTATCACACATGGTAAGATTCTCCTGTCTGGAAAAGAGCTGAGGGAGGGATGTGATGTTGGCACTGTAAAGTCCTATGTGGCACTGAGACTGGCACCAGGCATCAATTATTTATTGCTTCTGTCAGGATAAGGAACAGGAAATCCTAGCAAAAGCAGCCAAAGCAAAACCAAATGAAAAGCAGTGGTTCTTCACAGGTATGTTAGGCTGCACACAGTGGCATTTTTAACAGATCCAAAAGTAACTGGCTGAATTTAAAGTCCAATTTGGAATTTAAAGTCCAGTCATTGGACTGAACTCCTGATGACAACCCAGTCAGCTTTGGGCTGAAGTAACTGGTAACAGACTTGCCAGCTCTGTAGAAATTTAGGCTGGTGACATGTTGAAAAGGTAGAAAGTTTGCTGAGAAGCTCTAATTAATCACAAACTTGGACCTAAATTAAAAGTCTCAGTTGTTGTGTTGCTGCCTGCCAGCAAAGAAGTTTAGATTTGGAATCTGGAAGTGAGAGAAACACAAGACTGTTTTTGCCCAGGGAAAGTTAACAGATAATCTAAGAAGGAGCAGCTTTAAAATAAGACCAGAAGCCAAAAGGTGAGTGGAGAAAGGAAGGATACTTTTTCTATCTGTTCTGTGCTGCTGTTCCATATAGTTCTGAATATATAGCTGTATATTTGATATAGCAAAGTCTCAAAGTTTGACTTTGCACATTTAACCATCCAGATTAAAGTATTTCAAATATTTACTTATAAGATACTCATTTTCTACAACGCAGGTCTCTGAAAACTTTCACTTCATTCTGTAATGCAGGAGTACAGAAAGTTGAATATGAGGATTTATCTTCTTTTAACTTTAAAACTGTTAAATCCCTGTACAGCTTAAACAGAATATGCCTCTAGGTGTTTATTTATACTTTTGAAAAAGTGGCTCATTTACCTCTTCAGAAAATATTGCCATGCATATTTAGACAGTTATTGCAAAAAAAAGCCCTAGAGAAAGTCTCAAAAATAAGAGAAAGGCTAACAAGAAACAATTATTTTCACCATCTAAAATGTGAAGGAAATGAGAACCTGCATTTGGATTCTTATTAGTGTGCTTTCCTGCAGTTTAGCAGCCAGAAGCAGATATGCCAAGACTTACAATTCCTGAGGCAAATGTCAAACTTGTGCCAGCGCTGGATACAGTACCAAAAGCAAAACATCAAGTGCTTAGTTGTAAATCAACACAAAGAAACTTTCATCATTACTTACCTGATTTTCTTCATGAGAAACTCTCATTTGTTCTTTAAGAACTGACATTCTGGCTGCCTCCTCTTTCCTCAATACTCTCTCTTTCTTTAGCTCAGGACTCCAGAAAGTTTTGATGCTGTTCATAGAGGACCCCAGCTTGCTGTCCTTGATGTCCAGTTCTTTTCTGAGAAGGTCGTTCTCCCTCTGTAGATCCTTAAGCTGAGCCTGCAGATCTAACATGGTGCTATCTCTAACCTGTCTCAGCATGGAAGGAACCTGGTGGTGGTGGTGGTGTGAGGATGTGGTCAGCCCTCCGTGCTGGTCAGTGTAAGAGAGGACATCTGTATGTGACAGTCCAGCAGAAGCAATATTGGGGCTGCTCCCCATGGCCGTGACTCGGCCACCATACACAGCTCGATTTGTAGCCCTTCCAAGAGTCATTGTGCCCTTTGGGAAAGTAGTAGAAGCTACACCCTCGTGGTCACTCAGGTACATTGGTCCAGATGTTGCATAGGCTGCATTAAGGGACTGGATGTTCTCCATGGACAACGTCTTGCCTGTCCCTCCACCTCCCCCGCTGCTGGTGCGCCTGTGACCCAGGCGAGGGGACCTCGGCAGGCGGGGAGACCTGGAGGGACTTCCCTCCAAGTTGCTGATTGTTCTTGCACTTCCATACATTTTTCTTCCACTTTGAGGTACTATTTAGTAAGAAACTAGTAACACTAAAGTTGAATATTAAATTTACAATTCCGGCTAGAAATATTGGCAGTTTCACTGCATTCTTCCAGTAGGCAAAATCTGGTTTTCCTCTAAAGACAGACCTGAAAAAGAAAAAATTATAAAATTAGGTTTTCATCTTGGACAATAAATTTACAAGGAATCACCTTATATCAGAAAAAAACAACTTCCCAGAGTAATAACTTCAAAATAAAATCTACTATACATTTTATAGTTAGGATGATTAGTCAAAAATGCATTTTCAAACTAATTTCAATTAAAATAAAACTCCTAATTTCTTTCTTGCTGGAAAACTTCAAGCTAAAGCTTGTTAAACTAAGTTGCAACAAGCAACATGGGCCCAATAACATACCTTAGCTGGTATGTTAATGGACTTAAATGAATGACAAAATGAAATTTATATCAAGAAAAATATTTATTGTTGACATTAAGAACTACCTTCTTAAAGCCTCCAGAATTCACCCCCAAGGCACACAGCTATAAAGGAACCAGGTCCTGTGGATTTACATTTTCAAGTTCTGGCATTTTAACATCACTGTCCAAATCTGTCCCTCTTTTCAGCTGTCATGCAGCATTCAAGAGATGATCCACAGCCTTGTTCCACCATTAGAACTTGTGCTTTTCTGCTGTCTCAACTTCAACACATTGACCAATTAAAAAAAAAATTTTCATCATGGTGACTGGGGCAATGCAACAGCTTATCCTAATTCTAAAGTTCCAGCCATCCTCTGGCCAAGTAACTCCTCAGGCCCTCTAAGAAATCAGTCCTTGTATCTTTCTACTTGCCTGAAATAGTTCCATAGCTCCTTCAAAGATAGATCTCCCATGAGACCAGAGGCTGAAGATCATTTTCCTTACACTGGCTCCTGGCAGACCCCAAGCAAAGGCAACAAATCTAAATTGATAGAATTCACCCCACCCTCTCACTCAATAAAAAAAAAACACAAACAGATACCCCACAAAAAACAACACTCAAGCCTAGTGAAAAACAACACTGCCAGCAGAAACTGCCAGTGTCAATTTAAACTGTACACAATAAAGTATTTTTAGTTACAGCAAATACGATACATTGCCAAGTGGTGGGGTTTGGAATAAATTTGTTGAGCCTCAGCACCAGAGGTACAAAATATTGTATCACATCCATACTGGTTTTCCTTTTCATTGCACAGTCTGATAAGTAATTTATGTTTCTTGCTTAGAGTTACTTAATAACCTGCTTAGCCTTCTGTTCATGTCTCTGATATGTATTTTTAGGTACTCATTTTGCCTTTTAGAGCTTATTAGTTTGGTCTTTTTCTCAACTTCTGTGAAGTTTCATAAATTCTTATCTCGTATCAGGGAACACTTTTATCTTCCTTAGTACTCCAGTGCTTACCACTGAGCTCTACTGAAAAAAGAACCTCATTCCTTATCCAAAGGGAGGCTAACTTCTCACTGAACTTCTTTAATAATGTTCAAACTCTGACTGAACATTGTAACTTTCATAAGCTTATAAAAATTCTGAAAGCAACAGGAAAAGAAGAAGCAAAACACCACCAACCAAAGAGGTATTATTACCTCCACAGCATTTTCAATTCTTTTTTTATTTTCCCCTAGGAGTATTCTAATCAAAACAGAGACCTCTGTGTAGTAAACACAAAAACACTGAAGATATGCTTGATTTTCTTATTTAAATGGACTACTAAGGACAGCTCACAGACCAAAAGCTGAAAACCCAGACTTAAAAATTCTTAGGATTTCTCCATTTGCATTCGTAATTTGTTACCTTCTACAACCTGAATTATACAGACTGGCTTTTTCCTGCAAACACCTCAGAAAAAAGCAAGCACATGAAAACATGTTTTTTCAACGTGTGTACTTCTTAAGGATAAAACTGGAGCCTTCCTTTATGGCTGTGGAAAGTCTCAGACACAGTAGAAGCCATACACCATTGCTTTATGAAAGAGGGGAGAAAAGCACCTACATCATTTTCTACTCTTTACTGCTTATACATGGAGACTTGCTAGCTTCAGGAGGATTTACTGTGTGTCTCAATACATCAGGAAGAGGAGACATGAAGTAATATCAGCCTCAGGACCTCAACAATTGCTACACAGATCATCATCTACTGCATGGAAAAAAGGAGAGCCCACAGAATCAGCTGACAGAGCCATTTTAGTTGAATTTAAAGTGGACAGGTGATACATGGATGATTGTTTTTTGAAAGACAAATTTATTTTATATTGCTATTTTAATTGGAATGGGGGGAAGGAATAATAATACTCTCAAGTAATAACTTTTTAACCCAAGCTGTAGGTGTTGCAGTAGCCAGGGCAAAGGAGCTCACAAAGGTCCAATTCCCCTAAAACCTCTGAGAAAAGTCACCCAGACTCCTTCAGTCTGGAAGGGACAGACTGCAGACCCACTACACATTTTCCTGTAAGAGCAGAGTTTTAAAATCCAGATTGATTTCATGCTAGGAAAAAAACTCAGATGCTCAACTGCTTAGCTCAGTATTGTCTGAAATGTGTTTTAATATACATAATGTAAAATTAGCCATTATAATCATAAGTTTAATATTCTGCACTGCAAACAAAGCTGTATTTTATATGGATCCTTTTAGGATCCAGAAATTTAAGTGTTCATTTGCAGCCAGGGGCAGGAGGGCAGGCACCAGACACTCCTCAATGCTTTCACCAGCCTTGAAAACCCCAGCAAACCTGATACAGTCTATTTCATGCCAAAGTCCCTCCTGATGTCTGTACCAACTTCAGCTTGCTTTATTTTCCACTTTCCTGCCCCATCTGATCACCTGCACTCTGCAGACAGCAACATCATGGATCCACAATTACCCATGGGCTGAAGTCTGACAACACACTTTGTCTTTTAGATTTCTATTTGTATAGAAACTTGGAGCATAGGATTCTAATAGGATGCTAATGGATGTTCTCACTCAATTTAGTTTCCAAATCCTTACTTCTACATTTAACATAATTACAGAGTTTCCCTGAAATACTGTGCAGACAGTACCCTGTAAATTCTGATTTTCACTGGTTACACACTCTTACATGCTGAGGGATGATTTAGGCTTTCAGTGTCCCCTCCTGTGGCCTGAATCACCTAGTCAGCAGGAAGTCTGGGTATTAGCCAAATACTTAATAGCTCTGCACAACTACTTGCCAATATTAACATTGAGCCAAGTGCTCAAACATTTGTAAAAGTAGCAAAAGCTTCAAGGAAACCCCTTCCCTAGAGTTAACCTCCCCAAACAATGTATGTGACAGTTAAGTGCAGAAATTATCAATTTGATTCCAAACTGTCTAAAATTGTTCACTACTATACAGCTCCTCACATATAAACCAAAACAAGCAAAACAGAAAAAAAGAGGTGATGTAGAACACAATGCTCCTATTTTCTCTGCCAGGACTGCACTCTGAGGCACCACAAAACAAAGGAGATTCACAGAAAAAGATCTGTTCCATAAACACATGTCCTAGCAAACAGTGATTTCTTTATTTTGATAACATCTTTTAAATACTCTTATCACAAGAAAAGCATTTCTGTACATGGAAGACCAGGAGCACGTGTGTATTAAATGTAGTGACTAAGAGGCAGAAATATTTCTGGCACTTTGTTTTGGTTTACCTAAGTTTTCTACTGCTTTCATAGTGGCACAATACATTCTCACAGCAGAGAATATTCTTTTCTTCACATGTTTATTATCTGTGCTGATGCAAAAGAAAAAACAAAAGGCAGCAAGCTGATACAAACTAGATACAGAAAGCCCAAATCTATTGTAGAGTATCCTTCCTTTCTTCATTAATCTAAGTGGTTAAAAAAAAACCCAACACAATTCATTTCTTCCTGCTACCCTACTATTCCTTACAAGTTTGAAAAACAAAGTGTACATGACAACTTCAAAAGCAACATTTTCATTTAGGTTCCTTACAGTGTCCTGAATCTGCATTTCTTATGTAAACTTAAGTTTTACTACAGTCTGCATAATACATTTCTTTTTACTAGTTAACAGACATTAATTTATCCCCTCTCTTATACCTTATTGTAAAAATTGCACTCGTGTAGTTGTAAATAAAGTTAGTTTCAAAGTCTGCTTTAATCTTGCAAACTGCTCATGTCCCTGAACTCCCATCAGTGCTAAACAGAAGAACTGGCATTTATTGCCTCATAGGAACAGTTCACCAGGCCTGCCTGCCTGCCTTTCATTTCTCTTTCACACAGAAGAAAATATGAAGGCAAAAGTGGGAGTGGCTGCTCAATATGCATCTAAAGACATATATGGAAAACAAAGTTGTCAGGCATTCTAATGCTGTCAGGTGCAGTGACACCAATGAATACTTGTCATGCCATCAGAAACTCCACCAATTTAAATATTTGCTCAAAATGCCATATTAAAAATCCTGAAAAGCAAGTGGTTCTGACACCATTATCAGGATTGTCAATTACATTACCTTGAAATGTATTTAAGTGAAGAGCCAACAATACCTTTTTAACTCTTTTACACAAGTTTCATGTGTTTAAAACAAGACTAGTGTTCAAGAGAGGTACATTCCTTTCAATACATTTTACTCTTTATTACAATGTTGCAGACATTGTAATTGTTTTAAAATGTCATAATAGTTAGAAATAGGCTTTAAGTAATATAAGTAGTATTTAAGCTCCACCACGTGACACCTCCATTATTTCCTAACTTTTAAGTTAGGTCTCTTTGTTGCTCAAACTCCAGTTCTTAACATTTTCTCTAACACTTCCATTAAAAGAACTCTTTACTGCAGTTGCACATGTGAGAAGTCTTCCTGGGGTTTCTAAGATGCTTAAGGGAGGTGAGAAATTTCTAACTTGTTTCATTTTATTTTTCTGATGCTGCGTAAAATATTAAAGACCTGAAAACAGAACATTAAAAACAAACCAAAAAAAAAAAAAAAAGAAAAGAAAGAAAGAAAAGAAAAAAAGGCTTCTATAGCCAAGCAAAGGCAAAATCATCACATCTAACTTTAACTGAGAACACACTGTATCTTCATAAAGAGCTATAGGGCAGCCTATCTGCCAAATCTGGGCAAACATAGCCACATACACTTGGTGCAAGTTACTGCCAGTGCAGAGCATTTCTACCTATCCAGTCCCTTCTAATTTAAGTCCCTCCACAGAAGCAGGGATGTCTAGTGCTACCCTTTGTTGAAGTATGAAGCACAAGCACCAGCAGTGGTGGGAAGGGTTTCAGAGGTGCAGGGTACAACACCTCAGCTTTAAGTGACTGAAGTTCCCAGTCCCACGCTCACTGTGTCATTGTTTTGCTGCCCATCTGCTCTTTGCAGATTGGGATCCTATTTTTTATTGGTGGGTGGGAGGGTGGACATTGTCAATCACAAGCAGCAAAGGATAGAAACACAAATTCCATAACACTGCTTGTACCTCTTCAGTTTTTTGGTTCTCAACTTCCCCACACCTTAATGATCTTCCCAGGATACACAGGTATTTCTAAAGATCTGGCAAGCTTTGGTTTTCCAGAGAAGTACTTCCTAACATTTCAGTCCTTGCAGGTATGAAGGTGTCTTGTGTGCTAAATTCTGCATCCTAGTCTGTATTCCTCATGCCTTCCATCCTGCAATTGTTAATCACAGGCCTTTTATTTCTTTCTCAGTAAGAATTCTCATTTATCAATGCTAGCCTGCATTTACAGACTCCAGTATTTTGTGGAGGATTATTCTAAGGCACATGGTAAACCAGGCAAACAGTACTTTCATTTAAAGACTACTAAAGAAAAACAACAACAATCATATGTCTTGAATTTTTACAAAAATAGTCTCCTTTGGGGAAAAATGTTAAAATGTAAAAGTACACAACATTCTTCAGGATTACTTGAAAGTTATGCTTAATTATTAGCACAATTATGCTTTACTTTTGTCAGCATTTACCTAACTTGAATGACTGAATAATTAACAGAAACACAATTATAGACTGAATTACCCTTTGAGAAGATGGAGCTTAAAAATAAGCATGATTTAAGAACACCTAAAAGTTTTCCAGGAAAAATCTGAAAGACCAGACTTGTTCTATCATTCCTATATTGTGAGTATTTATACCAATTCTTTGAAACATAAGGCTGTTCAGCTGGTTATATATATATATAAAATGCATATTAAAGACTACATTCGTTTTAGTAAAATAACCAAAGAACTGGAAATAATATAAAAGGAAATTGACCAAGTTCGTAGTCAGACCTGTAAATTTGTCTCTTTTCACATTATGTTTAAGAATATTCTATCATTCATATTAATGTCATACTTTTAAGATGCATTTATAACTCATAATGTTTTAGAAACCAACAGAGATACACACAACGGAGTACTTTCAATTGATTTCACTAAGGCTACTCTCATGAATGTTATTAAACACAAGGCTTGCACATTTGCAAGATAAAGCTATATTTTTCTTGTTTTTGCTAAAAAGCTCCCACTCTCATAAAAAAGGCAACAAAATAGTCATAGGATGAGCTATTAAGACTACCTGTGTAGCCTCCAGCAGTTTCTTAGAATACTGAAATAGTGAGACATTTAGCAAGCCTAAATATCCATTCTGCATCTTACATTTATTTGATTCTAGAATAGCAATATGCCTACTCAAACTGCCAAACAAGCAGCATATTTGTGCATTCAGCATGCTTTGAAGCCATCACAATCCAAAAACCTGCAGAACATCTCTCCTCTGTTCTACAAGAGTATGCACGTTTCAGTCCCATGCCAAAGAAAAACTGGCTGTGCTTCAGCCACATAAGATCAAAGCTGTCCAAGGAACTCACAGGCTCTGTGAGCAATGCAAGTGATTTAGCAGATTAGCTTTCAATTTGTCATAGAAGACACTGAACTTCAGGAATTGCCTATTTATTTATTCACCAAAAGAGCTGAAGAGTTTCCCAAGCACTTGGTGGCTAGCTTTTAATTTCATAGCACAGCCCAATCTGCCCCCTTTAGGCTCACACTCAGCTAAGCACAATCATACCTGTTCACAAGTGCAATTTATCAGTTCTCACAGACATCTGACCTAACATTTGAAGTTGATGACAGATGTTACTATAACTGTTTCCTTAAGGAAAAGCAAATGGTTTGAGCAGATTTCAAATGAGGTCTATAAATAAAAGCCAAGGTACATCATGACTGCCAAGACTCAGCCATCAAAAATAAACTTGCTTTACACAGCAAACTGTCTTCCAGAGAAGGCCCTGAGAGTACCCATTTCTTTCACTATTATTGGACATAGGTCAACAAAAAGAACTGTGCTTTATTTACCAAGTCATATTTGTCCACTAATCTGAATTTTTCAAAGAACATAAGTGGTAAAAACTGTATTGCAGCAATGTATTTTGAGGAAAAGAATGCACTACAGAAAACTGTTTAAGTCAAAAGCCTTGCCATCACAGAAATAACACAGACCTGTGCTATTTTATAAAGTAATTAAATAACTCAGACACTGCATGTGCTAAGAGATAATGAAATATATATCTTATCAGATAATTAAGTATACTGACCATGGAAAGTGTTTAGATAACACTGAAAACTGAAGGAGCATCAGCAAAATTTCCAACAGAACTCAATTTATATTTGACAAAGAAAAATCAGTTCCTGAGAATTCAAGTAGTATGGCCTCCAAGTCTTGCAACAAAACAATCCAAACACATACCCAATAGTGTAACCACAAGAACACACATATTAAACCTCCATGAGGAATTGGAATGAAGTGACCAAGATGTGTTCTGTAAACGTCTCAATGTATGGAGAAAATTATGTCCCATTAGTCAGCATTCTAAGTGATCTGAGGTATTCACTTGAAGGGAAACTGCCCCACACATTACCAGTGGTCTGTACAAAATGCACTTTTAGGCTAAAATCAGAAATGGCAGAGATTTTTGTTACATTTCTTGCACTTCCTTCAAAATATATTTCATATTATATCCAACTAAGCAATCACTGTGGACAGTGCTTTCTCTAGTGCTTCCCACCCCAACTCCACAGTACTTCCAGAAGATACAGCACATCATTTCCACACGTACCTATACAATATATATTTTTATATATACACACACCACTTTCATCAATCCTTTCACTCCATTCAACATCCCATGACATTTCTCACATGAGACAGCTTTTAGACTTAAATCACTTTGAAAATCTCTCAAATTTCATTTTTTGTAGAATTTAGCTACTAGATTCTACATCTGCACTGTGACTTCAGTTAGAGGAATAGGATAATGAGCAGGACAAACAGCGGGAAACATTAAAAAGAAAAACAGAGTATTTGATGAGAGTGGGGTATTTTAACCAAATAAAAAGTACATTTGTCATTAAGGAAGCCATATGGTAACTAGTCTGAAATGTTTCCAGTAAATGCCAGTCCACAAGACTGTCTTGGAATGAGTTTTTAAGATAATCTAGAAAGCAAATATCACCTTTCAAAAACCTAATCTTAAAACTTCACAGAAAAGCTCCAGCTTTGCTAGACATCCAAAATGGCAAAGACTCCCACACATCCAATCACAATTTGAAACTCTGACCTCAAATTCTTAGACATGTTCCTTCTGCTTTCCTAAAAGCACAGAAATCCCAACTCTATCTCCCTCATTATTCTCATTTATAGCGACATACAACTTTGCCAACACGTAACCTGCCCACTGCAGACCCTAAATTTCTAGCATCGTGAAGGAATTCCAAGTTTCTGTGAACACAAATGGTGTAGCAGTAAGGGAGCATTATCCAGAGAAGAGCTAAAACATCTTTGCTCCTCCTCTCTCCTTTTGGCAGAGCTCAGCACCTGACAGACTGTCCCTGAAGTGAGATGTGGCTGCTGTTCCCAATTGTTACCATTACTCCAAAACAAAACCTGGCTACTTGCTTCCAAAAGCAACTATCACTAAATAAATCATAAAAGTCCCTGAGATCAACCACCAAGAAAGCAACAACAAAATTTAAATTCCACAATGCTAATTCATCAGACACCTACATTTCTCATACAAACATTGGATGTCCATGTTTATAAACTTCCTTGGATATCTACAAGCAGTCAATTTCTGCTTTCCAAGAAAACACGTTGGGAGTTTTTTTTTTTTTACATCTTGCATACAAGCAATAACAAACCAACATAAATTCATCTCACTTCATTTCAGAAAGATTGTAAAAGATTGTTTCTTTCTATAAAATACATCTTTAAAAATTGACCAAAAACAAAATGCTCTGGAAAAACATTTAACTGATGTTTCTGCTGATACACCTTTGTATTTTCTTAATACAAACATTTTCTTAATGTGAAAGTATCATTCAGAAGAAGCATCACTACACAGTTCATTTCCAGAATTTAGTTTCAACTATGACCCTCAAAAAGAAATTATAAAGTCATTTTACTTTCAAATAGCTCTTAACCTTTTGCCAGGACTTAGTAGAAAATGTAAGCTAGTGTAAGTGCTGCAAAACAAATAAACTGAGGCAAGCTCATTGCCAAGTACATATGAGTTCATTCAAAAACTAAGACTTAAATCACAATATTTTAAGACAATCCTAAACCAAACAAATAGAATATCACAGATAAAAAGGGTCACCTAAAAATTAATGAAAAAAGAAAAATCAATATCATAGTAATATTTCTTAAGTGGATCTAAGATTCTCCATATATATATATATATACACACACACCCAGGCATTACAAATTAAATTAAACAGAGATGATAACAAATGCATCATAGTGAATAAAAATATAATAAACACCCTAAGAGACACAGGTGGGGGAACATATTTTGTCTTTGGAAGTGACTAGTTGCCTCACCCTCTTTGAGGGGTGAACAACCCACTCTTTTTCCTTAGTCATCCTTCAAAGGTCAATAAAAATCATTTTTCTACAGCAAAAGAGAAAACACCACCTTGAGCATGCTTATACAAAAACACACATGCTGAATAGTATTTGGCTGCTAAGAAAATGGCCCACACCTTCCTACAGCCTTCAGAGTAGGCAAGGAACAGCAATGGACAATGCATCCCACACTACACCCACCAGAATGTGACCACCAGTGGGTTAGAGGAGTTGAAGAACCACCCACAGGAAAAGAGGGGGCGAGATGGGTCTCCTACAAATGCTGGCAAACCACAAGAGTGAGGATAATGAGTGGAATAAGGCACCCAAGCACTAAACCAGAAATTTCTCAGTTCTCAACTGAGAAGATCTACCCCACCCTGGGTATGCTCATAAAACACAGCACAGGGTTTCTCACCTGAGCTGCACAGCCATAAACCCAGGGACTGCCCTTATCTCAACAGCCTTTGGAAAAAGAAATTATGTTCCCTTCACTCACTGGACAGAAAGCCTCTCCTTCCTCCCAGATTCCTCTAGGAAAAGTGAAAATGCTAACTCACCTTGATGCCTTTGAAAGCCATTTTACACACATGTTTCAACAAAGATAACAGTACTGAAAAGGCTTCTTTTAAGGCACTGAGATGTGGAGTTACTTTCACACACAACCCTTAACACAGTCACCCCAGAAGCCAAGGCTCGGACTGCCAAGTTTCTTCCATCAAGAAACTAACAAAGCTTTTCCCATAGAAACATATTCCTTAAGGGAACTGGATATACCGTTACATACTCTGCGTGTGTTGAAACAGACCCTTTAAAAAAGGGCCCTTTTCCTCCTCCTATTCGAGGAAAGGAACAAACGGAGAATGCACTGCTCCAGCAGATGCGACACTGAGGAGACTGCGGCTGCGGGAGCTTCGTCTCCTTTGCTGCTGGGGGGGTTTTAGAGCGAGTGTTTCCTTCACCTGAGCTGTGGAAGCGTTCGCCATCCCCCGCCCTTCCAGGGCAGAGTCAGGAAATCCCCCCGGCAGAGCCTGGGTTGGGGTCCCCGGGGACGAGCAGCCCTCACACAGCCCGCCTGCCTGGAGCCGGGCCGGCCGGGCTCCCTCAGCCCTCGCTGCCGAGCAGGGACGTGGGGAGGGCAGCCCCCGATGTTCCCCCCACCCCCGGGGCTGGGAAGGGCCGCAGGAGGACTCTCCCCCCGCCCCACATCGCAGGCTGTGGGAGGATTCCCGGGGGAGGGAGGAAAGGAGGAGGACGGCAAAGCATCGCCAGCATCTCCCCTCAAGGCAGGGCGGCAGACACGGAGATCTGCTCTGTCCTCTGCTCGGCCACGGAGGAACGAAGTGCGAGGCAGAAGCGACTCGATGGAGGGGAACCTCCCTCCCTTCCCCGCCCTCCGAGGAGGGGGAGCCAGAGCGGGGCCTGCGCCCAGCTCGGCTGCCGGGAAGGGGTCGCTTTCGAGGCGGCCGCCCTGGACACGCACGTGGGGCTGGGGGCACGGGGATGGAAATAAAAACAAATCCCGAACGGACAAATAGCTAAGTGAAACCACTGATTTAGAAAGCCGACCAGAAAACTAACCCTGGCAAGTAGGATTTACCCTCCCCTTGGCTGCACTTATTGGCCACGCTCGTGTGCAACGAGCTTGTATCTGCCAATGCTAATGGTCGGCCGGCGTGTCCATCACCAGAGAAAGAGCAATTCGCCGCTAAGGGAGTAGATTCCCATCCATCCATCACAAGGCTTAGCAGGTAGCCGCCTAGAAATCAATCACACACTAATAAAAAAAAAAAAAAAATCCTTCTCCATCAAATTACTACTATAGTGCTCCCAGAAAAATATGTATGTATCCTTGGTGAACATAGGCGTGGATTTTATCACATGCATCACATCCATCACTTGTCCAGCCTAAAATGATCTTTTCTTAAAAACAAAATTAAACCACAGCATCATAAATGAGGGACCCCAGTAAGTATTCATTAATTATATAACTGAAAAATAATATCCTGTTAGCTTCTGTTTCCATTTGCCAGCCATTAGAAGGGAACAGAAATCTCTCACCTTTTTCCTGACACGGTTTTTAAAACAACAAACATTATCCATTATTTAGGTATAAAGCTAAGAATTTCCAAAGCTCATAAGTTCTATTCTGGAAAACTTTAACAATAACAATAATATTTTTAAACACTAGGCAGAAAAAGAAAAAAAAAATTTATAGTCCTATGGCTGCTTTTAATAGAAATTGCAAGAGAGGTTTCTGGTTGACGATTCTGTAGGGAGAGGCACTCTGTTACCAGAATAAGATGTGCACTTGGTCCCATTTATTACAATGTATTTCCAAAGCAATATAAAAAGCCTATTCTGCAAATTCATTTCCAGATTCAGCTACTAGATAGTTGTAAAAAGCAATATACAGCAACTTCCTTAATCACAGTAAATTTACTGTCATGTATCCCAGCCATATTCTTGTTCAAGCTTCTCACCTTTCAAATCATTGCATCTGCCTTTCGTCCTCACACGGATTTTACAACATCACGTTTAGCTGGCATCCCATTTGCGCGGAGGAAGGAGGCAGCAGGGAGAGCCGGAACCGCGGAATACCAGCGAGGGGGCGAAGAGAAGGAACCTGCTGCAGCCGGGGGAGGCTCGTGTGCCCCTGTCCCTCTCCTTTCCGTCCCTCAGCGAGTCTCCCTCAGTCAGCTGCGAAGCCGGCTGTCTGGGCTGCCAGTCCCTGACTCAACATTCCCAGCATTCCCGAGGAGCGCGGCTCCAGCGGCGCGGGCCGGAGCCGCCGGGGGCAGCAGCGGCACACGCAGCGCGGCCCGTGACCGCTGCGAGCGCTCGGCCCGGCCCGGCCGTGCACCGCTGCCGGTGCCCGCCCCGCGCACGGCTGCGAGCGTGTTGCTCGTTGTCAAACAGCCTAAAAATACACCTGTGTCTGCGTAAAACTGCAGAGGATAAACTGCTTTCTCGCCCCTGTTCACCGCAAGGCAGAAATGTACAGAGGCAGGTGCTTAAGAACATGATGTCTAAAAAGCCGTTGCTACATGCGTGCATTGGCATAAACAGAAATCTGAATCTGTGTTTTGGCTTACGTGGAAAAGAAATTAAGATGACATCCATATTTATTTGTATTTTTTTCAAAAGTGGCATGCAGGGGGGGGAAAAAAAGCACAGATTAGCTGCTATGCAAATCTAAGAGCCTTTTTCATAAGAAAACTGCAAATTGCATTGAAAATTATTCCTGAGCCTTTATTGTGTTTTATTAAGGGGAGTGAGAGAAACTTCTATAAACATTACTGGCTTCTCATCCTAAGAAGGGAAGCTTGGTTCTTCTTCTATTTTCCCCTCTTCTCATTTTTTTTTTGCTTAATTGCTCTGTATATAATTATAAGTGATCCCCTTCAGTCTTTAGCTTCAATGCATCTTCATACCTTACTCTACACAAATTCACAAACACATTTTACCTGTCTCCTCTTGATCTCATTGCAGTAACAATGATTTTAAGAACCACTTCAGATCTATAGTTGCTTTAATATAATCTCTATTTTATTTCTCTCTTGCCCACATATGCACCTATAAATGCCACTATTAAACATTTTTGAGAAGAACAGCTTTGATGGAATTACTTTTAAAAACTATGTCAAATCAAATTGATTTCAACCAATCATGTTTAAAATTAGCATAATCCCTTTATTGCTGTATCTGAATTGTCCAAAGGCAGTTGAAATAATTGTCTGTCACAGATATTTATTTGGGGATGCTAGAATGCCATTCCCAGCAGGAGCATAACAGGTTTGTATTTGCCCAAGAAAGGGATGCACTCTTACAGTCCTACCTTAGCTATAATTGCAATAGAGTGCAAATATTTTTTCTGAGTTCAAAGTAATGGAATAACCATGATTAAAATGCAAACTTCAATTGCTTTTAAACCTGTATACTTATTTGAAGATATTTCTGTTCAAATAGTTTCATAACCATGGAAAACATGGACAGAGAAAAATCTGTTCCTGGAGAAATTGACAAGGGACATAATTTTGTATACAAATAATTTCACTCAATCTGAAAAGCAAACAAAGTCTTCCTGAAGAATTAGCACATCTGCATCTGTAAGAAAACAGATAAGCACTACAAAATGTGGGTCACTACACTGAATGCTTCAAAGCACAAGAAGTGTCCATTTTCAGCTTAGCCCTTAATTTGGATTTAGTGTGAAATAAGAATCTCTTACAGACATGCCTCAATATTGCTAAATCCAATTCTGTCTCAATACTGTTAATGATGACAGGACTTTTGTTCTAAGAGGTGTCAGCTGCTGACACTTTTTTAAACAACATGTCACACCATTCCTGTCTATATGAAAAGACAAGGAACATCAGGTTCTGCCTTATCTTTTTTGTGACTCATTCACTGGCAAAGACTGAGGGCCTTGTGATGGCCAGCAAAACCAGAAGCATTCTGACAGAGGACTAGTAGCCCAAGAATCTTCTTTCCAAGGAATAATCACTGTGGGAAGACAGAGCTGCCATAAGGCTCCAACAGTACTGCAATGAATTAAGCTTGCTATCATTCAATAAACTTTATAGCAGAGTTAATCACAGCCCATCTCAGAGCAGCAGACCCTCTGCAGGGGACTGTCAGCATTGCCAGTGCCAGAGAACATACCCACCACAGATAAGACCATTGGAAAGCTTTGTCAGAAAAAATATATTGCCAAATTGTACTTAAAAAGACTCATTAGAAAAATGCGCAGAAGGGGAAAAAAGTAATCAGAATTTTACAGCTAATCTCTATTTATTGTATTAGTGGAAACAACATCCATGCAAAGAACCTCAGGTTCACATAATCCAAACCCTTCAATAATATTCATTCCTCATGTTCAAGACAATGCTGGAATCCAAATCCAAAGAGTAGGATAACAACAATAGTGTGTATGTAAGGCTGACTTCTTTGCAGCTGATAAAAGTTCTCATTTCAGTCTCATCACCACACCATCTGTGTTGGCCTTGGTGCCATGATGCAGGTGGGTGCCATTAAGCACAAAAAGAACCAGATTATATGAGTAAACTACCACTTTTTTCCCTTTCATTTCTTGTAAGAGGTTCCCATTAACTACTAGGCATATCTTTCAGCCAACTGTTAGAGGGAAGCAGTCTGTTGTAAAACTTAAATGACTATTTATATTATAAGGTGCCATGTGATGCTATGTCTAATGCTTGCACTTGTCAACAGTTTCTATCTTCAAATAGATTTTTGGCTAGCAGACTGCAGTTTATTTGTTTTCTATCTTAAAAATGAAGTATATTCAGAGTTCTTTCTGCTTTCACATCAGGAGCTGTGGAAACCCCACTGAAATTAACAGCAATTTTTTTTTTAATTTCAATTAGCCCAAATTAGGCAATACAGATTTTCAAATCTCTTATTTTCCTCCATCTATGCTATACTGAAAATTATAAAACATACTTATTACAACCATTCTGTTTACTTATTTTAAGTATAAATAATTCAAAA
Source organism: Notiomystis cincta (assembly GCA_013398075.1). Taxonomy (NCBI): domain Eukaryota; kingdom Metazoa; phylum Chordata; class Aves; order Passeriformes; family Notiomystidae; genus Notiomystis; species Notiomystis cincta. Next base: position 10,021 of record VZRX01004431.1, on the reverse strand, counting down.
AACATAATGGCTAACGTTACTTATTGTCTTCAGTTCCTGTGCATCCCTCCATCCTTCCCAATTATTTCTTCTTCTCTTCCCACCTGTGGTACTAAGACTTTAGTAGCAGCTACCTCCCTTTCATTTTTTGGTGAAAATGGGTATTATTTAGTGCTTAACTTCTTTAAAAACAGAAATACAAATAGAAATTAAGCTTAGTCCCTGCTGCATCTTTCCTAGCAAACAACTGCAGATATGTGCTTTAAAAACACAGGAAAATCTATTTCAGCTTTCGTTGTTGAACTTGGCCTTGCTCTATTCCTCTGTGCTTCCCTAGTGCTACTTGATTTACATTGAAGGTTACAGAACTAAAAAACCAAAAATATTACCAAAGAAAATGTACCATGAGGTGGTGATCAGTTTTGAGCACTTGACCCAAGAGAAAGAAAAAGCTCCAAACAAAGTAATTGAAATCCCATTTTCTGTTGATTTCAGAATGAGGCTCTATCAGTCTAGTCCACAGAGGTGGTGCACTCATCAGTCATTAACTTATGGACTGCTCTTTCCTCTTTATCAGTTTGTATTTCACCTATAAATGCCTATCAAATTACAAAATTACTTCCACTACATGTTAAGCGTCTGATTTTACTTTCCTCATGACCTATCACCCAAGTCTAATGTCATAGTTTTAAAAACCATTAATATATTTATTAATTTACTGTTTAATTACTATTATTATATTTTATTATATAACTAATTTAATATTATTTATTCTTAATTTACATGATCACATGCTTGCCAAAGGATAGGAAAGTGTTATTTGACTATAACTGATCACACAAGAGGCCAGTGAGGAATTCATTATAATGTATTTTAATGCAAAAAACAGAAGGAAAATATAGCCTCCTGTAGTTGCATAATTTAGCAGTTTATTATGTACTGCACAGCCAATACCTATTCAGGATAGAAATAAAGCTACGCCAGCACATGCTGTTAATATCATAATTAGAAATAGAGCAAAAACACTAAAATAATTTAATAGTCAAAATACCCATCTCACAGAGGTTCTCCAGCTTCCACATCTCCAAAGCAGACTATTAATAGGCTTTTGTACCAACTCTACAATGTATTTCAGAGAGTTCAAAATGTTTCTACAATGTATTTCAGAGAGTTCAAAATGTTTCTTAGGAAAACTCAAACTCCAGGGACTTCTAACAGTATAGAAACACAGCTTAAACATCTTGAGCTAGGTTTAACCTTTTAAACTTCATCAATGATCCTTTATTTTCCTGGTTGGAAATGCAGTATTGCTGCTACCAGTTGTACATGTGAACATACACAGTGACTGTTATATAGAAATGCTGCTAAATGAGCACTGACTAGTAAACTCTCAGATGCTGGTTTGGTTTTTTAAAATCACTTTAGACACATCAGAGCTAAAGTCCAACTGACTTTTCAGTAAGAATTAAGCTTTCAAATGCCAACCACACTCCTGAAAAGTAAATCCAGATGCCAAAATTTTACTTACAAGTGTCAACATGAGGCACTTCATCTGAAGGCAGCTGAGGTTCTCCTCTCAGTTCTTCAGTTGCAGAAAACAGAGAGCTCCTTCCCCACTTAAGAGCTCAACCTCTACAGCAAAGTTGGCAGGTACAAACTTGAGGATTGTTGGTCTATTCACCCCCACACCACCACTTTTTCCCAGCAGAGCTACAGGGGAGTTACTTAGTGAGGGAACCTTTTATTGGCAGCACAATCTCCTCCAATTCTAAACAGCTGAGTCCTGAAGCCTGAGGTCCTGGCTTAATCACATCCATATGGTGGAAGGGCTGGGGCAGAACCAAACCACCTGAGCTGGGGGAGCTAAACTCCATCCACCAGAGCAGTCCCCAGTGGAACCAGATTTCTGCAGTGAGTAGGGCCCTATTAAATAAACCAAATCAAGAAACAATATGAAAATAATTAAAAACAGTAGCCAAGTATGGCTGCTTCAAAGCTGACAATGAACCTACAGCTGCTTCCCTGCTTTTGTGCTCATTGTGAGTTCTGTTGAGGAGTTGTGTGTCCAACTGAATAAAAAGAAATACAAAACACCTGACCATGCATGGCAACTCCAGCTCCCACAAAGGTTACTTATTAGCTAATAACTGATATTACAGAGCAGGTGTGTGCTTCACACTACTGTTATGCTTATAATAAGGTGACTTGATAGTCTTCCATGTGTTATTCTATACAGACACACTGAAGACAATTTCTAGACTGTTTTGAGAGAGTAACACATTATATCCCCTTTATAATACTTCACTGGATTACACAAAGTAATTGTGTAACCCAGTGATTATGAGGAAATTAAATTGGATTTATTTTATATTTTAAGTTAAACAATTTACAATGTGGTTTTAGAGGTGCTTGTACACTTATACTAGTTAGTACTCCTTCACCTGCAAACATGAAAAAACTTCCACAATTTCCACAGTAAAAAACCTATGATCCAAAGTTTCAGGTTGTCTCAATCTCAAAATCTTCTTTACTAAAAAGTCCTAGAGCCTTTAAGAAGAAAACAGTTTTCCTGTTTTTGTGGTTCATCCAAAACTTTTCTGCTACTATGCAAAAAAACCAATCTAGAGAATGCAAGAATGTTAGATTTCTATCTTTACTAATGTAGTTTTTGCTTCATGTACAACCTAAGGCTAGACAAGGAATCCTACATTTCAGTAACCACACAGTTGTCACATACTCCATAATCTTCAATCTTAACTTTGTTGTCCCATTTTACTCATAACAGGATCTCATAACCATTAGTTTTCCATTTTGTTATAGAGATGATCAGTGCTGTGATGGAGAATAACAAATAGCAGAAGCAATTCTGAATACTTCACTTAAGTAAACTTTCTCCAAAATTGAAGAAAGTTTAAATATAGGCTTTAAAATATCCTTTTATCAGTATTTCTGCATCAATCATCTACTAGCCTGACTTCGTGAAATATCAGGACTTCTCCCACAATTGAGCAAAACTTGGCCACTACTTGAGGATCTGACTTCAAGAGGTTATGTCCCCTTATTGTACCAATTCTAGAACTAAAAAGAGATAATGGTCTTTTTCTCATTTATCACTTAGAACCAGCCATGTAAACTATATGAATATAAGCATGTAATTACATTTTTATTGAACACCTCTGTGGTATAAAGAAATGGCTTAGCATTATCTTGATTTGTGCCTCTCTCAGCTCCCAAAATAGCATATTCCCATGTAGAATTGATGTTGGGAATGTGCACAAACCTATGCCAGCTTCCAAAACATGCTTGACAACTGGGATAGAGGGAGTTTGTCCAGTCCAAAACACGATTGTTCTAACAATTCAACAGTCCCGTTTCCATGCCAAGAAGTGTTTCCTGAACCTGTTTAATTTAATAGCAGAGATGTAACTGTAGGTGAAACTCCTTCTCTCTTGTTGATTGTCTGACTACAAAAGCATCTAATGAATTAAGTTCCCCTCAGAACCTGAAATGTGCCTTCAAAGAAAGCCTACTTCAGTACTGATGATTGCAGATGAAGTGCTTTCCTTGGGGGAGGCTTTAGATCCAGGAATCAACCTGGTAGTGCCTTTTTTTTGTTCCTCCCCTGAGAGTTTCTATTTTCTTCATTGCTCCAATCCCACTTTTACATCCTATTCCACTCATAAAGTTTGCTGATTATCTTTCTGACTAAGAGCAATATGTGACTTCAGTGATAGAAACACAACCACACATTGTAACAGAAGAATTTATGTATATACCAATAATGAAGGTCAACATTAAATTAAACTGATGACTTAATTTCTTTAATAGGCTATATAGAGAAAAAAAGAGAGAAGACTCACAAGTTAAAATAGAAAGGGAGAAATATTTTTAATTGTCAGCTTGACATTATATAACATTTCCCTACAACTGGGTACAAAATGGCTGCTGCAGTACAGGAATTCCTCCCTGCCAGTCTGGCACTTCTATTTCTAGTGGACTGCAAGACTCAGCGTGTGCAATTCGTGAGCATGACTGTGCCTGAGTTGTGACTGTGCTATGAGGGAGAAGGAGGCTCCCATAATAAAGTTCTTGCAAATTCAAGGTGGGTTTTTTTCTGTTACCTCTTGATAAAGTATTGTTTAGAGGAAAAAAAAAAAAAGGTGTGATTATTAATTTCCTTTGTCACTTTTTTAATTGATTTTATTGGGAGAGTCAAATTAAAAAATGACAAAAACAAAAATACAACAGGAAAGTGTCAAACTTTAAGCTTGGTAGAAATAAATAGTAATTTGGGGGGTTGTTTCCAACCAGTTCTAGTTATGGATTAACTATACCATAGCAACTTTAATTTCCCCATAATTTTTCTGCCCATTTAGACATAATCTTGGGAAGAAAACTTACTTGAATTAGCTGAAAAATTACACACCTGAAAGCACAGGAAGAAAAATGAAGCTTATAAACAATTGTTACTCTATCCTTCACTCACCTTTAAGGGTGAAGAAATAAGTATGCTCCAGTCAATGCACTGGTGTTGAGTATTCTTTTGGCAGATGTGAAAAGAAAACAGAAGAAAACCATTTTGTATGCTGAAGCAATATAGAAATGATAAGAAGCAGATTTAGAACTCCCAGAAAAAGCCAGGCAATAGAAACAAATAAAAGCATTGGTAAAATTCTTTTGTTAAATTATAAGCTAGAGGAAGAAATAGCAATGCAAAATTTCACAACATTTATCAGCCACAGAGAAGGTAAGAGAAAAGCAATGGAAAACCTTATAAATACAGCTTATTTCTCACTCCTTCAAGATGTCAGACACCTATATACAAGTGAACTATTGACTCTAAACAAAAAGATTTTTCATGTTGGGTAAAGCAGTATTTTGCCATGCAGTACTGAATTTAGTCTGAAATCTTCAGGGCAATCAGAAGCAAATATGCATAGCACAAGAGAGGCAGGCAACCCATATGTTACAGCAGCAGCCACTGTGGAGGGAAGGATAAATGCATTAATCACTTGAGTATAGCTCAGTTAAAAAGATTTTTATAAACCTTGAAAGATCAGACTACAATCCAGAGCATGATTTCTTGATCCCTGAGCAGACTGTGCTGCTACTGCTGTGTGAGAGCTGTATATGAATTAAGAACCAGAGAGACCTTGGGATAAAACAGGAGACAGAGGTAACAGCAGCAGTATTTTAAATAACATTTCTCTGCATCTTATTTACATTTACTTAAATTTCTCTTCTCCTCATTTAAATGTACTTTCAATTTTCAAATATACATTTTTATTTCCTGCATTAATATTTTTTAATACCTTGTCCAGGCAGCCATGAAGAGAAGTACATTTGAACAGTAGCAGAAATATTTTGCAGCTACAGCAATTGGTCTGAGAAAACATATTACCTCTCTGCACAAACCTTATCTCACTGGAGTTATTTTGTCTGCTTCTTTCATACAGCTAATTGGATTCATGTTTTGGTGTTAAGGTTCAGTTGCAATTTTAGGATCCTAAACATTTCCATGGCCTGTGCTTGACAAACAGAAGTGTTAATTTAGAAATAAAAGGTAATCTAAACTATTTTGTGTTTTTTTAATGAGAAGAAAAGATGGGAACATGAGAGCTTAACTAGACAAAACAAAGTATTTTGTAAGTTGAGAGTTATTTAATTTATAATAGTTTACAGTTATATTAATTGAGTGAAATAGTACTTTACTTCTGTGGTATCATTACACAGCAGAGATTATGTTGATTCACAATGTATTATAAGGAACACAAGTGAAGAAAGAAGATCAAGTTTACAAAGGATTTGGTTTGGTGTAGCAGCAGGTACTCAGGAGCATAAGGTGAGTTCAGGTTGTGAGCACATAAACCTCCCAGATTTCCCAGACCTCTTAGAGTGCCTGTCAAGCACAGCCATTTCTGAACTTTCCTGTCATACCTGCTAACACAAAGGGTTGGTAGGCAAAGAAAAATGTCTGGCAGAAACATTCTGGTTACACTCTCTCTTGCAGGGCTCCTACCAGAGCTCAATTTTCATGAGCTCTCTCTAAAGCAGCCTGGGGTGCCCAAAGGCTCTGAATTTTGGGTTCAGGCCCTTCTCAGACTCTGGTTGCACTATAGCACAGGTTTTCTTTTTCTTGCCAGGCAACTTTCTTTGCTTCTTAAGAAGCTGCAGGTTGTTGATTTTTCAATAGTCCTCTTCTTCCTCCCAATTTTTTTGATAAACACAACGCAGCAGCAAAGGCAGCTGTGGAACTGAAGGATGACAGGTAGCTCCTGGTGAGATGAAGCCAGCAGAGATATAAAAGCCCAAAGCATGTCTTTGAAGGAAGAGTCACGTTCTTAAATATTGACAAATGATTCTCTTAAGATAATACTTGCAATCAGCAACCAGCACGTGCAGCAGCCACGTTCTGGAAGACAAAATTGGCTGCTTCAGAGAGTTCAGCATAAAGCAGATGGTTGGGGTACTGCAGTTCTCCTACACTAAGTTATTAAAAGACAAATCCTGTATGCTACTGAAGCTCAAACTGAGGTGTTCCAAAATCATGCAGTTCTGATAAAGAACAGAAAATATTCAAGATCTGCATATTGCCATTTGAAATTTAAACTGTGGCCACCAAACCCACCCATATAATTAGCATGGATCTTAAGAGATGCTTTTGGCAGATCAGCTTGGAATGTAGAACACTGTCAGATTTGTAGAAATGACTAAGACACATACAAGTAGAGGAAAATAAACTATGGAAGAAATTAATGAGAAGTGGGGGAAAGCTCAGAATAAAGTACTGCAATCATTAGAATTTTTATTTGTAGAAGAAAAAAACTCCATGTTGCAATGGAATTGTGGCTGTGGTTATGGACTAGATACTGGAAGAACAAGTGAAAGCTACCAAGTTACTGAAAGTTACCAAGTTTTTATTAGCCCAGGTCCAGCAATGGTCAGCACCTCAAGTACAGGGATGATGATGCCTACAACCAATCACCTCTGGCAGTCAGGTTTTGATGGAATTTAGGATACAGTATTATCCCTGAGATTGCTATTTTCTTTTTGTAGTAGAACCCAAGGTGGACCAGTATCCCTAAGGCTGCACAGTTCTTGTGCTCAAAAACCAGATTAACTGTTTCCTAGCGCTATTCTACCACTATCACTGCTATTTTTTTATTGTAGAAACATAAACTGAAGATTCATTCATTGAAAATACTGAATCTCTCAACAGTATATCCCCCTTTTTCATAAGACATATTCTTTTCATTGTCTGATTTTGAATGGAAGCTATCAAAAAAACCATAAATTGTTGAAATATTGTTTTCATTTTTTATATGCTGTTCCCTCTGCTGCTCTCCTGATACAATCATATTTTATAGGAACACAGTAATGATATTTCTGAGCTGTATATTTACAGAGTTATTTATTTGCAAATATTCATTTACAGTTTCAACATGTTTGTTAGTCATAATTTGAGTAAGAATTTATGTAAATTATTGTTTATGTTAAATACATATCTCTCTAGGAAAAAGGAACAATTCTTATCTTTAAAGTGCTGACACAGTTAACTAGATCTGCAATTAACTAGTAAATCAAATAGCATTTTTAAATCTAAAATAAATGCTTGTGTAATTTTAGTTAAAAATTCCACATGTGTCAAATTAAAGACTCATTAAAAGCTACAGAGAATCTATATGTTATATACAATAACAGACATTTGGCTTTGTCATCAGAGGAAAAAAAAATCCATTTATTGATAAGCCTGAGTTATATTTTAGGAAGTATTACCATCCTGGCACTCAGCTGTTTCTAGACATCCTTTGGATGATCTGCTATTATTCAGAGCTGGTGTGTCCTAAGGACAGTAGAGTGCAACTGTGCTTTTTCTTAATTGTTTCGTGATAAGCATCAGAGGCCAGAATTTAACAACTCCAAGAACAAAAATGGCCTCTTGTAACAGGGGCCTTCCTGCCAAGGGCTGACACCCGTGGATCCCACAGCTCCTGTCACATGCAGCCTGTTGGTTGTTTAGTTTGTAAATACAAACACTGCATAAATCAGGAACATTTTCAATCTAAACAGGGATAAAGTATGACAGATGGGTGTAGAACACAGATGGAAGGAGGGGATAGAAAGTCTTCATTGCCATATCATATTTATTATAGCTCTGTTTATGAAGCACCTACAGAATGTGATTTGAGCCTGGAACTCTCATAAATCAGTTCCTCGTAAATTGCTCAGCAGCTTCAGCCCTTTACACAGTCAACAGTCCCACTGCCCCTTATTTTTCTCCCTTGTTTTTAAATTTGGCAGCTATGACAAAAAGTTCTAATTGTCACAGACATCATCTTCTATTCATTCACCAAACTAAGAGTTTAATGTGTAAGCATGTTCCAATCTCCCAAATGGCCTTAAAATTTCATTTATGGTGGTGTTATTTTGCTTATTCAAACAAGGTCATTCAGAAAGATCTAGAGTGTTCTATGTTTTTTATTTCCTTATGAGAGAAGAAAACAGAGTAACACCTTCTTTAAGGAAAGAAATGGAAGTGAAAAAAGGCAACAGGTCCCTTCTATCTATTATCTCTCTCTCTACATACAGAAAGGGAGAGACATTCAGACAACCACCCCTTCTATACTGCAGCTATCAGGGGTAATGTGTACACAGCAAGGCCTGGGTAAGGAATCCCTTTCACAGAAGATTTTATGCAAAGCTTCAGTCCTTCAACTTGCCAATTGTTTAAATAATTTATGAAATATTATCTATTATACATGAAGAACCATGTAGCATTTCTAATACTATTATTTTCAGTATTTTACTCTCCCTGAGACTGAACAAAAGAATTTATTTATCTTGAAAAAAATTAAATTACAATTTTTCAAAAGTCACATTGCATAACACCACGTAGCCATAGAGATGAGATGAAACTGCATTTTTCTGTGTTACTGGAAACAAGAGCAATGTTCTATGAAAAGGAGATGCCACTTAGAGCATAATCTAACATATTTGAAGAAAAACCTTATCAATGTATTTATTAATACTGGTCTTTTTTGCAAATGGAAAAATGAAGTAGGGAGGGAAGAGGTTGCACCCCAATTGTCCAGGAATAGCAATCAATGTGTTTGAGCTCCTGGCCACAGGGCAGTTTCACAGGCTCTCCTTGGGAATTCCATTTGTGCATGGATAGTAGTAGCACACAGTATATCTAGCTCTGTAATTTAACTCCCAAAATGTAAGTCAAAAAGCACTGATAAGCATACAATTGGCTAAGAATAATCATCCAAAATTTCAGGGAAAATATTTGTAATCACTGTTAGAAACATAAATGGTCATTACTGCGTCAGTGTGCAGCCTCTACACGTGCAGTTTTCCAGATTCAGATTCCTTTTCTGAAACGTTCATTGGTCTGGTAATAATCCTTTTAAACCCCAGTTATTTTCAACTTAGTGTACATAAAAGTGACAGAATTCATCTCATTGTTATGATTATGATCCAATAATGTGCACTTCTGAATTACCCAAGTTGTGAAAGCATACTCAGTTAAAAACCCTAGGTATGACACATTACAGAACTCCCTTTCAGAAACTGGTAACTTTTTATAACCTAAAAAGGTTTGTGCAAGTATGAAGCAATTACTTGTAGACACTGGAATAATGGCTGGCAGATTTCACTTCCTCCAGAATATAACGCAGCAGCACTATTGGGTGTGCACTCACAGTACAGCAGGACAGAAAAGCCCATGGAGAAGGAACTCCAGCCTGACCTGAGCTCCAGTAGGCAACACGATGGTTCCACATCACATTTGTCATCACCACGTTCAGGCCTGTCCTGTAGCAGCCAGATAAGTGTTTTTCTTTTTGAAGCATGGAGCATTTTTGAAAGGCATGGCAAAAAAGTTTTATCTCCTTTCCTTAATAAAGCTCCTTTGCCTATTCAAAAAGAATAACCTGAATTACTGGTGTCCCAATCTGTTTCTATTCAAGCTTATCTAATTCAACAGTGTGAAGCTTCAGAACAAGCAGAAAAGAAATAAGTAAATACTTTTTTTTTTTTT
>VZRX01004430.1:0-17869 GCA_013398075.1 Notiomystis cincta | reverse complement strand
AAAAAAGAAAAAAATTAACCCAACAAAATTAACCCAACAAAGTGCAATAATTAAGACTGCAGTTTGTGAACAGGCTGGCTTTTCCCCCTCTAGTTACAAGCACATTTGTTCATCATGCACTCATATACTGTGGGGGAAAAGCAAAAACAAATAATGCTTGCCTGTGGCTATAAGTAGAATCATAATGTTTACAAGTATACTGGTATCAGATGACCAGTTCACATCTTGATCAGTCAGCTGAGAGTAGATTTGACTCTAAAAAACACAAATACCTCCAGACTGAAAGAGATCATAGATGAAACAAGGTGTGATTTACTGAGCAACATTTAATGCATTAAGCTCCCTTTTTGCCAGTACCATGAGATTGGGGAAGGGGTTGATTTTGCTACATTAGCTCCCTAATGAGTTCACCAAGAGATCAGAAAAGTAAATACTGGAATGAAACAGGGCAAAAAAGTGCACTTGAGAGGAGAGGATTGCAAAAGCAAGGGCAACAGGGGTCCAAGAGGCTGTACAATATCTGGCCTTGGAGATGCTCATCATTTCCCGGCACGAGCCTCAGAACAAGTTGATTTAACACTGAAGTCCACCCTGCTTTGAAGTGAAGGTTGGACTATAACTGTGAGCTTGGTTTGAATTTTCCATCTGGGCAAGAGAATGATTATAAGGGGCTATGGAGGTACAAAAACAAGTTGTAGGTTTATTAGCCCTCTGTTTGCTTGTAGGCAGATCTACCCTGCCTCTCACCCAGCCAATTCAGCAGGCTGAGGTTAGCCCTACAAAGCTGTAATTGTGCCGTGCCACCCCAGTTCAGGCAGCTTGTTCACATTACTGCCTCTGATGTTAGTTAAGAGGTGCTCTTTGATAACACCTGGTGCACAGAGTGAGGCCTGCTTTCAGATACCTACACACACACTGCTCAATTCCAACATTAAGAACTCCTGCTTAGACATCTGGTGTTAGTTACTCATGTGTGAGCAAGCTTGCTAAAGACAACAGTGTATTCCCAAGGCCCTAACTTCACTTAAAACTGGGTTTTCATTATTCTATACCACCAAGTGAAAGACAATACTAAGGCTTGGCTAAACACCACCATAGAATCACATCTAACATGCAGAAGAAAAAATTGTTATGACAGTGTTTCCAGCTGTAGTTCTCAATTCCTTTAACCTAGGTTTAAGAAGCCCTGTTTACAGAACAACCAAAGCCATTGTGGTTTGCAAGAAGTTGTAAGAAATTCACAGTAACTCTCAAAAATCAAGTCAACAGATTTTGGAATAACTTAGCCAACCTGAAAATGGACAAGATCCTTCACGGTAAGCTGCTTTCCTTGAGAAATCAATAACAAGATTAAAATGAAAGTAAAGTGAAGTATGATCTGTTCTTTTTTACCAGCCTCTGGCTGCCAGGCAACACAGCAAGCCATTTCCTTAGGGTTAGAGTTAATTGCTATAATCACAGAGCCAGCAGCAATCCTGTCCAGGTGAGCCATTAGTTAGGGAAAATAAAATTATCAAAAGAGAGCAGAAATTGGGGTAGAGAGGTTAAAAAAGCATAGAAGCCTTTTAAAGGGAAGAGGTATGTTTCCTGCTTACAGGAAGAGAAACAGCAGCCTGTAAAGGACAGAGCTGTAAGCCAATTAGCAACTCTGTGTTTTGGGTGCTCCAACAGGTCTCAGACTGCCTGAATGGATCCTTCAAGAGGCAGTGGTAAAGGAAAGCACAAAATACAGTACTGCTTCACCAAAGAGAAGGGAGACCCTTAACAAACACTGGAACCACTAAGGATGCATTTCACCCTTGTTTTACCCCCTGCCATTTCAGAGTCACTAGAGCTGACAGAATAAAAACAATGATGGGGTCTGGTGTGGGATGACAGCTCACAATGAGCATAACTATTTTCCAGTTAATTGTACAAGCACTGCAATATGCTTCCTGTGGATTTGCTACCTTGATTCCCATGCTGGTCTCCAGCTCTCTCACAGCATGCCACTGGAGGTCTGACATAAAAACAGTATTATAACAGAGCATGCAGGTTGCCACAGATGGTTCAAATTAAAGGCAGCCTAACAAGCCTTTCCACAGACAAAGAGGCAGCACATCCANGCAGGTTGCCACAGATGGTTCAAATTAAAGGCAGCCTAACAAGCCTTTCCACAGACAAAGAGGCAGCACATCCAGCACAGCACACTGAGCACAGAGTCTCCAAACACCTCCCTCAGGGGACACTGCAGCTCTGCCACCCAGCTCACCAGCACAGCCTGGCACCCACGGGTGGGAGCTGCAGGGCTGCACTTCAAAGGCCAAGTAAAGCCAGCACACACCTGCCAGCCAACAGTCCAGCAACACTGGGGCTGGCTTTGGGCAAATTATTCCTCTGCATTCAAGGCAGCCAGCATCAGAAGCACTTCAAGAGACCCTCTGCTGCCTAGAGAGATGTGCAACATTTTTATGAAGCCCAGAAACATGCAGTGGACTCTGGTAGGCACCACAAGAAATACATGAAGACAAGCAGTTTTGAGGAACTCTGAAGAACTTGAGCAAAATAGCTACAAAAGTGAAGGCTGTTAGAGCAGCAACATACATCCCAACAGTCTTTAATTATAGATGATAAATTTCAGTGTTACCCTAAAAAGTTACTATTAACATTACAGCCAGCAGGAAAGCAGGCATTAAGCAATTTACCCATGATAGAAAATGTTTTTATTTTTTGTTCTTAGCATGGGGTTTTCTTCTGAGACATGAAACTTTGTCAGAAAGAGACAGTGAGACCACTCCACAGAATTGCAATAAAGCATTAACCTGGTTTCCCAGTCACCTGGCGAAACTGCAAACAGAGTATCACAGAGTGTGCTTTTTGTCTACTGTTCTCAGGGTCCCAACCTGAGGCTCATGAGGGTTACTGACAGGATCTAATAAATACCTCATAAAGATGCTTGTGTTTGGATCAGAAAGGATGGAAATGAAAAATTTACAGATGCTTTTTTCCTGCTTAACAAGCATCATGACAATAGCAGTTAAAGCAATACAATCCTCAATGAAGACAAAGAGAAATAAAATCTGAAAACTAGTATTTTTGCAGTTTAAAACTTGTGAATAATGACAGTATAAAAGAATGTCTAGGGAAAGAAAACAGAGATGGAACACATTTGAGATATGTAAGCCAGTATAAATTGTTACTTGTAAATTCTAAGCATGTTCTCATGACAAACTTTACAAAAAGTAGAAAAATGCTTTCACAAACATTTACTTCTCCACTGGAAAGAAAGACACTGATCAATCCATTCCAATTAATGTTCTAACTAATTAAATGACAAAGGCCTCCTTTTCTGTTCTTTCAGATCCAGCTTAATAGCATTTATATGTTGTCAAGACTTGCATCATCCATTTGATCTGTGGAAAGGCAGAGAGGCAGACAGAATACAAAACAAACACTAACAAATACTACATGAATACAGAATGCCTAACAGCATGCCATTCACACCAGCAAACAGCCAAGGACAATTAAATTATTCATAGACATGAACTGTCCAAGGTAGGAAGAAAGAGAATTAATAAACACACTCTTGGAGAAAATCACATAAAATACACCTAACCCCATCAGCAATGCTTTTTAAACTAACAGCTGACTTCTCGTACCAGACAAAGAATCAGAAGTCAAGGTCTTTCCAAGTAAGTTTTTGTTATATCTGGGTAATTAGTCACCATTTATTCAACTGTCATATTCTAATTCCTTTAAGGCTGACAGCTTTGAAATGCAAGCCACAACTCCCTTCTCTCTCTGTACAGAGTCAGAAAAGCCAACACCTGGTCAGCATAGAACTGCTGGAGAATGGAATGACCAACATTAGCAAGAAAGGGAAGAGTCTGTTAGTCAAGATCACAATCAGGTAAAAAACCTGGACACAATTTTATGCAACTAATTAGTTCCACCACGTGGCTCTAACTCTTCTCAGCTGTAAAAACAGAAGAGACAAATATTTCACTGGGATGAGATCTAAGTACATACTTCAGTAATGGGCACATTGGTGTGAATATTTGCAGTGCTGTGAAATCCTGTGACTTCTGTGACCATCCTAATGTTACAAACCACCTGACTACCTCTAAGAGCATCTGTCCTCTTCAACCAAGTGATTAATAAAGTTCTTTTCCTTTGGAAAATTACGTGGGCAAAGTCCCATTCCACATCACCAGCAAATATTCAACATTTTTACTGAAAGCCAGTGAGACATGCAGAAATAGCCCGAGGGCAAAGGCTAGGACAGCAAGAAGCTAAGGGCTCCAATAATGAAGCAACAATTTAAGAGAGCTGCAGCAGCAGGGTGGAGCAGATAGCTGGAGACAGCCATCAACACCACAGCAGGGTGTTGACAGGACATCCATCCTCTGCTCCCACACTCCCGGTCAGACTCACACACATCCCCCTGAAGGCAAACTTCGGCTAAGGGGCTTGTCAGGGCAATCCAGCAGCTAAATTTTGTGTACATGCTAAGTCCTCCTGGCCTGACACAGTGCTGCCTCAGTGGTTATCATTTTACATCCTTGCAGGTAAATTCACAGCAGCTCAGAGCTCTGAAGCTTGACTTATTTGCTGGAGTTAAGAAGAGCAGGAAACTTAGCAGGATCTTTATGTACTGGAAATATGTGCTAACTACAAAAAATTGCCTATTTCTTTTCTAGGTTGACCAGAAATTCTACCCTAATCTCAGGAGACCTTTCCATCAAAGCTTAAATTACCAGGGTTTCAGCTTCAATGACAAGTTATCCTAGAAAATCACCTCAAAGATGGAAAAAATAAGGAAACAAATATGTTGAAGAAAGACAAAAAGTGAGTCTGATTCTTGTCATGAATCAGTGATGTCCAGTGATAACAAGGAAAAGATGAGGCTTTACTTCAGTGCAAAACAGATTTGAAGACCATCTCACTGCTTTTTGAAGACAGTAACGTGACCCTTCAAAAAGGAAACAATCCAGGACTCTTCCCTTTTTTAGCCACACGACCTCTACTAAAACAGCCAGAACAAAATAAATCAACAAAAAACAAACCATGCTTATTACTTACCTTTAATTAAACCTGTGTCTAGTCAACACAAAACACATTTCATTTCTGGTTTTGAGAAGTAAAAGACCCTGAAAGTCATTGTGTCCCCTTTCAGAAAGCTGTATGTCTAATCAGTGAGAGAACACCGGAGTTCTGCAGCCATTACTGCAGAAAGTGCAGGAAAAGAAATATATACACACATACAGACATAAAGAGAGCAAACTCATATAAAAGCTGCACTGAAGCAATGAATCCTATCCTCTCATTTCACATGGAGGTGGGTAAATAATGGCACAACAGAGATTTCATTCATGCAGAGGTCTAGGGTATGCTGGGAAGTCTCAATGTGACAATTTGCTGCAGATGCCTGCTTAGAGGAGCCATTTATCAGTGTCACCCATGTGCATTACTACACACAGCTTCCTCAGCAGCATGATTCCACACCAGCTTTCCACACAGCACACTCTACTCCTTGATATTTCAGGCACAGAAATAACCCTTATCTAGGCCTTAGCAGTGTGTGCTTATTGAAACAATTTGTATTATCCAGAGCACATGCGTTTGGAGTAGGAAAGCTAAGAAATTTATTTCCTTTGCTGATAAAAAGAACAGCAAATTAAGAGAAGTCACAACAGTTTCCCTCCTGCTCCCTCTCCTCTTTATAGCCCTGTTTAGCTCATTGCTTATAAACAGCTAACACAAGTATTCCCATCAGTAGTGCTGACTCCTGGAGGATACAGGCATCTTGGATGTTTCATCTCTTGTTATACTTAAGTGGAATATTAAACAGGCAAGACAGTAGCAGACCAGGCTAGGAAGAACCAAGTAACAAGGACTGACAAGGAAGGATGGCAATTTAAAGCTCTTCAGTCTGTAAAGTGCTTCATTTAGAGCCATCAGTGCCAGTGCATTCAGCCTTCATGTTTTACCCCCCCACCTTTAGCTGTCCTCTCACACCTTAAGTCTATTCTACTCTGCTTTTAAAGTATTAACAAGTACTGCTACTTAATAGCATGCCTTAGAGTGTCTAGTATAATAATACTGCAGAATTAGTAAGCTTAACACTATAAGAATTCAAATTAATCTGGAAATCAAACCCTTTTTTCCGTCAGAGACAAGCACAGGGAAAGGAAAAGCGAGACTGAATTCATTCCTATTGCTGATGCACTCAAACATACATCATTTAGTTGTTATGCTGGGTAAAATTGCTAGTGCAATGAATTCCTATTTCATACCAAATCTTGAACTGACATTACAGAACATAGATGTCTTTGTGACTGGTAAAAAGAGAAACAAATCAATTAGATGTAAGAAAGAAAAGCCAGTCACATCTTTAGGTCACAGGGTTCACCAGCACCTCAGCCTTTGGATTAAAAAAAAAAAAAAAATCAGAATGAGAAATACCAAAGTGTATTAAACCAAAGATAACTTTAAGTTAATGCTTTCTATTCTTCTGGCTGCTTCATAGTTTCTGTTTTAAAGAGAGACAGACTGAAAAACAAAAAATTTTAGGGATAGCTTTTTTAAGGGAAAACAAAACACAATCTTCATATGCATCATTTCTGCAAGACCTTAAGGTGAGCTCAGGCTTTTACAGAACTCTTGTTTATTACCCATTTCTCCTTGATTTCCCACAATGCCACCTGTCCCATGCTTTGCTGCCTGGACCAACTTTCTTCCCCACACCTTGTATTCTTCCTCTCAAAGCCCCATATTTCTCCTTGGGCCTTTTCTATACTCACAGCTGCTTGTGTTTTCTCACAGCTGCTTGTGTTTTCTCACAGCTGCTTGTGTTTTTTAGGACACCAAAATGTATTGGCCAATCTGCCATAAAGGCCTACCCCATTCCTTGCAGCTTTGAAAATTGTTAATTATTGTGAAGCCAAGCACTGAACAATTCAACAGTCAAAAAAAAAAAAAACAAAAAAAAAAAGAAACCAGGACAAAGGAGAGATGAGATTAATGAGATTAAATACCTGTAACATTTAAGCTCTTGTCAAGAGCTTAAGAGAATCAGATCCCAACTATTCATTTAAAATGAGAAACCATTTCAGTGAGTTGCCTGCTCCATGTCATATTCCTCACCAAACAGCCTCTTTGCCAGGGCACTGAAATCCAAGACTTTACACAGATCAACTCTGTAAAATCTTGCAGAGCCTTGTTTTCAAGGTGATGGAGAAGGCTCCCAAAAGCCAGTTTCTCCTCTTACCCACCATAACTTCTTTCACACACTACTAAATCTAACCCACAATCCAGAGACTTTTTGTCAAAATCATTATCCAGAAATGGATTTGACACACAGGGAAAAAAAGGAAGTCTTATTAGGCATACTAAAATACAGCTCTGGATTTAGGCTTACCACCCATGCTGCAGACCTGCTCACAAAGCCATCATTAATGGCCTTCCAGCTCCCCATCATTTCCCCATGCTCAGTCTGCCCAGACAGCCAGCTATTCCTTTCTAACAAACACCATTTTAATTGCATCTCCCACTTTGTTAGCCTCCTCACCTCCAGTAAAAGCCATCTATGGTCTGACAATCTCTTCAATCTGACACTCACACCGACCAGCACACTTGTATGCCTTCCTGCTAGGCTCACACCTATGCAGGCTTATTGTCAAGAATTCCCATTAGGAATCTAATGGCAGATGAGATGAACTGACAGCTTTAGGGCTAAGGGGGAGAGAAAAGCAAGGAGGGAGAGAAAAGGGAGAGGTAAATAGCAAAGAATATGCATGTGTATTGTAAATGCCTCCTCTCAAAGATTGTGCCAGGGCTTCTGCAGTCCCAACACCTCCCTCTGAGCAACAAATGCCAGCCACACAGCCTCAGCCACTGTTAACTCTTCCTGTGGGAATGCTGCCAGCAATCTCAGCATATTAACCCTGGGAATACGAACATGATTTAGAGGACTTGTTAAATTTTAATGATACCATTAGAAAAGAGGAAAACACACGAGTCACAACTCCCACTTTGGTGCATTTGGCTGCTGGATAGGATATTAATGTTTTTCTTTGCCCATCACTATTAAATGAGCAGTGAAACTAATAGAGAAATGAAGAGTAATGACTTCTATTCTCACTGTTCAGCACCTGCTTAAAGCCAAGGCTGCCTTATTGCCCACTAGGAGTCCATCAGGTGGATGGAGTAAAGGGGTAATTCTTTCAGCATTTGGCACTTAACAGGTCAGAGGTTCATTTAGCCAAGAGGCAGAGGAAAATAAAACTGTCCAATTGAAATAGTAGCATGTAATCATCCAGACAATCAGTTAGCAGGCAGAAGTCTGCTCTCCTGAATAACTTCAGCACAACAAAGTCTGAGTTTGGCTCTGGCAAGTCAGGAGTTTGCCCAGGTGACTTAGAGGAGCCAGGAGAGAAACATGCAGAGGCCAGTTTTTAATAAGGGACTCCAAGCACCCACCTTTTCAGCACTGCAGGAATCTCTCTCATCTTCAAGTACACCTGTGATAAAAAGACTGGGCAATTCCCACCAGAACAGCACAGAGACCCACAGAAACTGAGGGTTTGTATTCCTGAATCCTCATTCATCTTCAGTCAATTCTGAGGGTGGTAGAGCCAGAGGGAATGAAACACACACAACTTGGGGAAAATTAACTCCATCCTGAGGCAGTTCTCCTCAGACAGTTCTGAACAAAGTTGAAACCCCCAAACCACTGTGAAATTTCACTTTTTCTTCAGGAAAAGAAAATATTTACTGTGGTAGATATCAAAGTCTCCTTTCATTTGCTTTTCCCCAAACATTCATGTGAGTAGAATTTTGTTCCAGTGCAAATCCATGGAATAGAGAAGCTGTTGTGAATACTCAGGTGCAAGTAAATGATCATGTCAAAGTAGATGTGATTTAGGGAGCACAGGGAAATATATGTTAGAGGCTTGCTATTAATAGATCATAGAAAATCCACAGGTCAAAAAACATTTGTAAGGAACAAGTACATATAAAGCAAGTTCCACTTGAAGGTAATTTGGAAGCCAAAACACAGACTGTATTCCCAATTTTAAATTTTCCTACAGAAAAGGAAGCTAGCTTTCACAGAGCTGGATGGATGTTTTACATCAGTCATATTGCACTGGATACAGATATCCCACATTCAGCATACACAGCTCCTTTGACACATACTACCAGCAAGAAATTTAAAGTGTTTTCCAGATGGACACTCAATTTGGCCTGGAATATATTTTATACTAGAATAAAGTAATTTTTCAAAGGAATTTGACACTTTTTTTCCTGAATCACCAAATCCATTGAATAAAATCATTGACCAGACACTAACAAAACAGATACCATGTGGCCTGTAAGTTCAGTTCTCCTATTTGGAGGGCAACAAGTGAAAAGACTCAGCCCTTCTCTGTTTAATAGGAAGGTGTGACGACTTGAAACATGCAATACAAAAATCTTATATTAACACATCGTTTATCTAGAAGCATCCAGTTCCTTCTGAGGAAAGTTTTGTTTTCATGGTGAATTGCAAACCAAATCCAGTTTAACACCCCATTGGTCTCCTCAGCAGAATTTTCCTGGAAATTTATTATTTTTAAACCTACAAACACTACTACCAAATAGAGTTTCAGACAAAAGCTGAGAAGTGGAAATCAGTCTGAAGTTTCTTCAGGATTAAGTCTTTTCTCTTTCCTCCCAGAAAACAGAAAATATAATGTCTAAGAAATTCAAGATCAACCATATACAATGTGATTTAATAGTACAGATTGAAGGGAAGATCCCAGTGACAATGTGCTGGTTTCAGCTGAGGTAGAGTTAATTTTTTTTCCCAGTGGCTGGTATGGGGCTGTGCTTTGGACAGCATTTTGTGCTGAACACAAGTGGAGTGATGCTGTTTGTCTTCCCAAGTCACTGTCGGGTGTGATGGGGCCCTGCTCTCCTGGAGATGGCTGAACACCTCCCTGCCCACGGGAAATGGTGAATTAACTCCTTGTTCTGCTTAGCTTATGTGAATGGCTTTTGCTTTCCCTATTCAACTGTCTTTATCTCAACCCATGACTTCTCATTTTTACCCTTCCTGTTATCTCCCCGACCCCACTCCTGGGGAACAGAGAGAGGGGCTGCCTGGGGTTAAACCACGACAGACAAAAATAAACACAGTTGAAGATGAAAATAGTTTTTAAGAAGTATACCAATACTAAAACAGTAAGTATTTTTAACAGCCTTACTACATTGTATTATTTTAAATAAAATAAATTGAATTCTGACACCATAACAATAATTCAAGCTGCAGTCAAACACACCAATTCCTTAAGATGGATTTTTTTGTACAGCTGGTACCATATTTTCTTTTACTGTCTCTTTTGTAAAATAATTAAAAAGTAATCCCCACATTCTGTACTCCAGTTACAATGGAGGCTATGGTTGGATGCATTTTGCTGCTCTCATCAGTGGCTTTCTGAGATATCACGGGCTCCTTGCATCTGCTGTTGTAATAGCACATCTAGTCACTCCCTGATCAAAAGGATCCCAGTTTAGAAAGAAGCATTACTGAAAGTGTTTGAACACTTGATCATTTTTATAAGAACTAAGGCAGGGAGCAACCACTGTGTATTCACACAGGACACTTGCAGTGAAGGTAACTTATGACCTTCATATGGAGAGGACAAAGGAAATGCACATGGAAAGCCCACAAGAGGCCAGGACATGCTCAGCCTGAACAGCCTGCCTGCAAGTATCCCCTGGTTAGAGCCATATCATGCACAGAGCTGTGGCCTAAATTAAATCCAACTGATTTTCCTGAAGTCCAAATGCCCTCACTGAGGTCAATTTCATGTAAGTCAATAGACTGACAAGGCTCAGATCCAGACTGAAGCAATAACTCATGTTATACAAGGAAAAGAATTTTCAATTTCTGGTATTTCTTGCAGAGTGTTTCAAACTACCTTCATGACAAGTTCAGAACAGTTCAGTCAACTCTCACCTGCTCTATGAAGTGTCCTGTGTTGGTTGATTTTACTTAAAGAAACTTCAAACACTTTCTCATCAAAATACTATTAAGCTATACTGTACACTTTTCTAAAGAGGAGAGTGAAGGGAAAATAAGTATTAGCAGATTTCACACCCTGGCTGAAGATAATACAGGATATTGTAACTGTACCAAAAAAGTCTGATCTGTACCAAGTCTGATTATATATTTTAGGTTTCAAAGCCAGAGACAAACACAATTCTTAGCAGCTTCACTATCCTCATAGTTATAAAAAAAGAAAACAAAACAAACCTGGTTTAATGCAGGAAGATTGCCTAGCAAATAATTGAAAATAAAAATGGGCAACACAAGTCATTGGGGATTTGAGTTCCATAAACCTACACATTCAGATGCAGCCATGGTAGGATTATCTAAAACAACCTAGCTCCAATAACCATCCCAGGTTAACAGGAAGTGTAGGATGAAACTCTGCCATGTCTTTCAAATGTGCAAGGTGAAGCTCCTGGTGCAAGGCAGCTTTTCAATGTGTGGCCACAGCAGACCACTTGCTGTAATTACTTTACCACTGCTTTCCAGAAGAGCAATACTCTAACTGGGACTTCCATCAGTGTCACAGTGCATCAAAAATTTGACCCAGTACTGGGACAGATTGTGAAAGACACTTCTAAACCTTCAGCTCTTAGGATCCTACTTTGTGTGTTTAATTTGAATTAAGCAAGCTGTAGTTTTTAACACCACCCTGAAACAATCTACATTCCTGCAGTTGGGATACTTCTTGAATTGCAGCTTCAACAACGGAGACTGTGGGCCAGGGATTATTTATGCAGTGGCAGGAGGGGCAGGTGTATGCTTGTGCTGCTCCATTTTAACAACATCAATGCCTCTCAAGATGCAGGTGACACCAGTAAGATGTGTGGAAAGCCAGCAATTTAACTTACAACGTCTCTGGTGCGCTCGACACGCGGCCCTCGTGTCACAAACTGCTGCAGCTCTGATACACCACGATGTAGAGCATGACAGTCAAGTTTATTGTGGTGGCAGGCTGCAGGTTGAGAGCTTGGAAGCACCCCAATTATATGATGTCAAAGGCTATGTGCTGCTGATGTGGCAAAAGCTCCCTGTCTCTCAGCCCTGCAATGTTCGAATAATCTGCTGATGCCGGCCTGACTCCCAGTACAGGCCCATGGCCCACACTGGTAATGTGTGACTTTTTCAAACACTGTCTGGGGAGTTCATGTGGACAATCTTCGTTCCTTTTCCCCTTCCAAAACTATACACCAAAGTCCTGTGCTTATTACACAAGATTTCTGTGGATGTTGCAACATTTACTTCTAAGGAAACATAAGACTATCTGAAGATACAAGGTGATTTTGGACATTGGTGCAGCATTTATGGCCTGCATAAAGCACCTTGAAGACATTTCATCACTTAATAACAGCCCATCACTTAATACAGCCCAGTTACAGAGTCAGCATTGACTCTGTATTTCTGAACACAGTGTTTTCAGATGCATAGCCAAGTCTTTGTAGAAAGAAAAGAAAAAAAAAATCTCCTCCCTAGTGATTTACTTCATCAGTACTTCTCTCTTTGCCCTCAACAGCTCTGTCTATGGTCTAAAAGTATTTTCTTTTCTGGTAGGAAACCCTATAGCTTCAATTCACTAAATACAACCATAGGCCAGGTTCTAATTTCCAATGCACTTAGTAACGACAAGCCTTTTTCATCCCGTAGAGAAAGCTGCAGAGCTAATGGTTTTGACAGCTTCCTAAAGAGCAGTCTTTACCACACAGCATCTTCACCCTTACCTCAAAGACATTTGCAAGCTCAAAAGAAATAGTTGTATTATTTCACATGTTGACACTGAGGACTGCAGTGGCAGTAGCTGCTCCTAGAAAAGGGCTTTCATTAATTCATCAGAGGCAAAGGCATATCTGTTTGTCTCTCTGGACCTCTGCAAGCAGCTGTAATTCCAGCACAAGGGAAGTAGCTCGCTTTCCCAACTTGCCAGGAAGCATACAATTGTAAGAAGATTCACAGATGAGTTATGCTAAATGTTTGGTATTGTGACCTGTGATGCAACACAAAAGAATGGTTGTTATTGCCTAAACTTTAATGGAGTTAATCCTCCCAAATGCTGACAAATTACTGCCTCGGGCCATTTAAAATCACATTTCTAATGCAATAATCCTATCTGCATTACAATGAGTTGGGATGAAATGATTAGGTGCCTGAGATTTTTTTGCACAGTGAGTTAAGTCACTATACAGACTGGCCATGCTTGTTCACAAATTAAAGTCTGGACAGAAATGAAATTCCATTATTCTGCAACTTGCTAAGCTTTGAGGAAGGGTTCATTACTGTCCTGTTTCTACTGGGAATGTTTCTAAAGTAGCTACCAGCTAACCAAAACCTATTTTTCATTTTATCAGCTTCAGGGCTTTCTTCATCATTAATAATTATAAGTCTTTGACCACTAAACACCCCTGAATGATAAGACCATTTCAACAATATGTAAGCAAAAAAAGTGCCAGTAAATGGGTGAAAAAAAAAAC
The DNA here is from genome assembly GCA_013398075.1 of Notiomystis cincta. NCBI lineage: Eukaryota > Metazoa > Chordata > Aves > Passeriformes > Notiomystidae > Notiomystis > Notiomystis cincta. Next base: position 4,330 of record VZRX01004430.1, on the reverse strand, counting down.
CAAAGCAAAACTGTACTCTGAAGCACAAGCACCACCTGTGCTCAGAGGGAAGGAAAAGGCTGTGCTCAGAATTTACCCAATTCTTATACTCAGAAGCACAGACTTTTTAGGTAAGGGAAAGTCCACAATATAAACCACCTGACAACATCAGTGCTATCCATCTTAATCATTTAGAGTAGTATCCTTACTTCCTGACCTCATCACAACATGCCCAGGAATTCATGTCTACACACTCAAATTACCTCAGTTTAAAGACTGTATTCAGGATTTTTGGAACCACATACTAACAAATTTATAACTGTCAGCTTGTGAGCATTCTTACTAGCATTCAACTTATTATTGACACAGAATATAATTTGTTACACATCAATATAGCAACCCTTCAATTGTTAGATGCCTGTGAGGTTAGTGTTCATTGTAGGTGATACCACAGGTTTGAATTCAAAGCAAAAGGATTTCACACAAATTTAAATAAATAGGGAATATGATGCCATAAATTTCTGTGCTAGAACTTTGTCTGACACTCTTCTAAAAATATAGCCTAAGAAAAAGCTCAGCACAAAAAAAAAAAACCTGTGTTAGTAATTTGAGACCATCTTTATCATCACACAACATAAACCCCACAAACAACAGGCACCAAAAGCTCCAGGATGCCCTCAGTCACAAACTGCAGTGTGCAACTCCATCAACCACCTGTGCCAGTCAATTCCCACAGGCCTGCTTTGCTTGGGGTTACAATAAGATTTTATTCACATAAAATATAACCCCTTCTATGCACGTAATTGCTGAACATCATTAAGTCACATCTGTATCACAAGAGGAGGAAAAACAAACAATAAGCTTTTAGCACTATTCTTTTTGCTATTGGCAGGGAACCTGGCATCTTAAATGCCTAAAATAAATTAATGTAACTATAATTATATATTCTTCACCTTTCTGCCTCACAAAAAAAAAAAAAATCACACCGAAGTTTCCATCCTGTTTATGTATGAGGAGAGAATGTTTCTATTTAAAACAGAAAACTAAACACCTCAACACTAACAATGACCCAGTCAGAAGCAGTTTGCTCTAGGTTATTTGTGGGTTTTTTTCTCAATCAAATGAAAAGCTTCAGTACATAGCTTCATACATAAAGCCTGGTCTGTTTATGAAGCAATTAAGTATACTATTACACTTGACAGATATACACAAACCTTTACATGATTGTACACTGTCAAAAACATCAGTGTAGGTTCACATTTGGATAAGTTACTGCAGATTCCAATATCTGCTACTGGATACACGTTAAAACACAGATACTCTCATATTCTGCTTGTTCTGCAACACACACCATCCCAGATCATAAGCATTTCTAAATACAGCATAAATGGGAAACAGGTGCCACAAACTGTACTTATAATAGCCTAGAAATTTCTATGGTATCTTCAACAGCAGCAACACAAAATATATGTCAGACCTGGCTGACTAAAAGATGACAGACACATTTTAAATGCTTATTTAATAGTTCTAATAAAGGCATATGGCAAATTAGCTGTGTCCTATGGGAACCAGAGTCTTGAGTTGTAGGATGCTTTGTAAATTCTGAGGGAATACCCAAAATCAGGAATATAATCTGCTCCTTCTTCCACTTAACTCAGTGACAGGATCCATTCCACACTTAAAAAAAAAAAAAAAAACCAAACTATTTCCGTAGCAGCAATCAAGAGCAGACCTCACAGGACCCTTAAAAAATGCTACATGAACACAGTGTGGTAGACTTCAGTCTCAATCCAAATCAAAGCCAGTTTTCCCCAGACACAAACAGGTTTCCACAATTTTTGAGAAACCTTGTACATCTCGCCCTCAGAAGGGACTCCCAGAGTGTCACTACAGCACACACAGAGGCAGCTCACAGGTCCTGACTGACCTGGCAGAGCCCATGCCAACACCTTGCTTTCCTCAAAGCAGACACCTCTAAGGCTACCCCAGCAAAAACAAACTTCCAGGACCACCCCAGTACACCCAATCTAAAGAAGCCCCTGGCACCAGCCATGGTGTTTGTGTCCCCCATCACCCAGCCCAGAGCCCCACTCTGCTGGGCAGCACCTGCTGAAGGCAAAAATCACAAGCCCAGAAAGTTCTTCACAGCCATAAGCCAGAAAGGGTGAGAGAAAGAGGTGCTTCTGCAAACAGTCCCAGCCAGCAGCACTCACCACAGAAAGGAGCTGTGTGCCAGAGGCTGCAGTGCCTCAGCAGGACTGAGCCTGCAAGTACCACTAAGCACAGCAAATAGGGCAGGGGGTCACCCATGCCCATGAAAACCACCTTATTTGTGCCTCCTCCCTTGCTCCTAAAGGCACAGATTGGACAGCACTATTGTAAGTGGTGCTCCTACAGAACTGGGGGGGTCTGGGAAGGAGGTGTAAGAAGAAAAAAAGAACATAGGTAAGGAGGCTACTGATACAAATAAAGATTGGCCTTTACAAGACCATCAGCTAAGCTAAGTGAACAGCAGAACAAGTAACAACAGAAACAAAAGGGAGACCTCTCAGGAAGGCTAGGATGGGCAACATCAATCACTACTGCAGTAAGGGAACCCTGTGCAAACATTTCCATGACTAAAATCAGTCAATTTCTGCTTAACACTGTGCCTTGATGTTAGTTTTATCCTCCTCTCCACTCCTAATCTCAGTTATTCTGATGGCTCCCATATCTGTATCAGTAATTTCCCACCTATACTCACAGCTGGTAATCACTGTCAAATCACACAGCCTGAAATTTGACAAGATTTTGGTACAGGGCCACTTTACAGTGAATCAACCATGTATTAATGGTTAAATTTACTATTAATTTTGGTGGAGCCACCTTTCCCTCTTCATGAATAATTCAGTTAAGTCATCTCTTGAGACAAGGTAACAACCAGCCCTTGAGTCTTTTGTTCATGAGAGCACCAACTCCCTCTCAAAGAGCACATAAATATATCATGGTGAGCACAACACAACAGCAATACCAGGGACCCCTTCTCAGCAGTCGGCTCTTTTCCATGATACCTCTTTATTGTAACCACTAATGAAAACTCTTTGAAGTGGAAGAGTAAATATTATCATTTGATAGTACCTGGACCCAACAAAGCAAACAAAATTGCATTGTACTACATTCCAGGAGCTGCAGACCCATTCACAATACAACACTCACAGGGTTGCTATGGAGGAACCCAATGCTTACTATTTTAGTAGCATGAGGTCAGCCAAGGGCTGCTGGTCACTGTTTAGGGCTGTTAGCCTTAATCTTATATGTACAACAAACAGGGAAAAAAAAAAAACAACAACAACAAAAAAAGTCAAATAAAACAAAACCAAGGAATTTCAGAGTATGCCTCTGGAGGTACCAAATACCCCAAGAGAGGCAGAAAGCAGGTTTCCAGCTGTAATCAGGATCAGTCAGCTCTTAAAACCTGAGACCAAACGTCAGAAATGCTTACATCCTCTTTGGGCACAGAGTTATTCAACCCAATGCTCAGGATCCAGCAGATTCAAGTATTTCCAAGTCTTATAGGGAATAAAAAAAAAATCTGGCACTTCTCTTACAGAGAAGCATCACCAAGTTATCCTTCTGCTAAAGACACCTGGGAGAACTGGGTTCAATGCCATGGTCTGCCACAGCCTCACTGGGTGACCTTTGGGCTCACACAGCATTTCAATGCCTCATGTGAACCCAGAGCTACAGGAGGGTTTCTCCCTCAATGGAAGAAGAAACCACTGGCATCAGACCACACGTACACACCTCACTGCTAACCTGGCTGCCAAGTCTAAGGATTTTTTGTAAATCCACCCATAGGAATCAAAGACAGCAAAAGGGCAAGAGACCAGTGACTCCGATGTAACATTCCCACCCTTCCTTACCCCCCTCCCACCCCCTCAGAAGCACAGAAACAACAAGCGCTCAGGAAATGGCACAGAGCCACTGTCAATACAATGAAAGACGGAGAAAAGAAGCGCGCTGGAAGCCCGTCACGGAAGCCCTGAAGCCGGGCAGCCCTCCGGAGACGGAGGCACTCTGCTCCACGTGAAGCAGGAGGAGAGGATGACAAAAGGGAACAAGCCCAAGAAAGAGAGAACACAAATAAATCCCAAAGCGCTCGGCGGTGACACCGGCAGAGGGGAGCCCAGCTGGCCGACAGCCCCGGCGGCTGCGGGGGCCGCTCCGGGCACAGGGACCGCCCGCCTCCCCCGGCCCCGCGCTCACCTTGCTGCTGACGGGCCCGGGGATGAGGAGCTTCAGCGCCTGCCTCTTCAGCTCCGCCAGGCGGGCGTTGCAGTGCTCGCACCAGACGCCGCGGTCCGAGCCCGGC
>VZRX01004429.1:79648-89812 GCA_013398075.1 Notiomystis cincta | reverse complement strand
CTTGGGGTGGTGGCAAGGGGAGGGGGGCCAGGGGGAGGCGTATGGCATGGGAAAAGGCAAGGGGTGGAAAAGAAAAGGAGAAGGAAAAAAAATATATGGAATTAAAAAACCCGAGAGTTTGCAGATGGCACGACCTGGCTGGGCTTGGTGGCTGCGGGAGCGTCTCGGGGTGCTGGGCAGGGGAAAACAGGGCCAGAGACCAGCTCTGCTGGCTGCCCTGAGAGGTGAGAGGAGGACTGGAAATAAGGGTGGAGGGGGAAGAAAAAGACCTTTCTGAAATAGTCAGGGTTTTTTTGTTTGCTTGCAGGACCTTCTCTCAGCCCGGCCTCCCGCTGCTGGGGGCACCCTGGGGAGGCAGGGGGACCCCTGCCCCACCCCATGACCGTCCTTGAGCTGCTGGCACCCTCTCTCTTCCGGGGTGTTCCTGCTCCCTGAGCCAGGAGAGGCATCACCAGCAGGAAACTGCAGCAGGAGATAAGGCTGGGAGCCAGAAGTGGGATCGGGAGGAAGGTGTTCAGTGATTCCACCTGCCCAGGGACAGGGGGTCCGACAGCCCCAGCGGTCACCCTGCCCACAGGGTCATCCTGCCCATGGGCTCCCTCCCAGCCCCTACACCCTCCTGTACCCCCTTTTGTCCTAATAAACCCTAAAGATATGACAAAGGGGGCTGGAGGCAGTGGGAAATGTCCAGCTAAGCCAAGGCACCCATGACAGAGAGGAGGAACCTCAGCTGGACAGGAGGAATCCCTGGGTCTTTCCCTACAAAAACATCCCCTCCCTGGGCTGCCCTCATGGGATAGGGACCTTCCCTCTGGGAGGGGGTCTGCAGGAGCACACCAGTAACCCAAACCCATCTCTGGCACAGCCAGGCTCCACAGCAGCTGGTAAGGGGCAAAGGTGCGAGAATTATTCTTAAAGCTGTAAAAATTGTTGTACATAAAAATATGAATGTGGGGGTGTTGCCCTTAGGATGTGCTGGGAAAGGACCCTGGCTCACCAGTGGGAATGTGCTATCCCACTGGCCACTGCCACAGGAGGAAGCCAGCTCCAGTCAGTGCCAGGAGCTCCTGGGTACAAAAGCTCCTCCCCTGAGGTGTGGAGTGGGACGGGGCTCTGGTGATTGCAGCCCACAATCCTGATCCGAAGACATCACCAGTGGGGTGCCACCACCCTCCTGTGAGTATCAGACCAGCAGCTGTGGCACTGCTTTTCTTTTCAGAAACACAGATCTCTTATGGCAGAGACTCCTAAGAGCAGAGTCAAAATGGAAACTGGCGGATCTCTGTGCCCGGCCGCCGCACCTCGCAGCCCATCCTGTGATCCTTTATCATCATAACCAGAGGAAAACTAAACAGTCCTCCTTTTTTCCCCTCTAACCTATCTTCTAAATCTGGAGACCGATCTCACGGCACGAGGGACAAGACCTTCAGCAATGTTGATTTATAACTGAGCTTCTAAATTGCAGGTTTACGCATTAGTATAAACACCCATAAACCAGCCTTAAATACACAGGACCGTGTGTAATTAAAACGCCAAAACACCGAGCAGCCACGTGACAGCATGGGGGGAATGAACCAACTCCTCTCTCGTGCCCAGACAGCCTCAGCAGGGACAGGTCTCCAGCCAAGTGCTCCCAGTTAAACCAGTGCCTTGCACCACTGGGGAGTGGGTCTTGCCTTTGAACACATCGCTCATGCCACAGGAGCCGAGGGGCCGACCCCATGTCTCACTCCTCCAACAAAGCACCACGGTGAGGCAGTGGGGTGGGAGTGAACTGCTGATGGCCAGGAATTCCCAAAAAAGCTATATAATCTTGCTTTCTTCCCAAAGGATGCTGCCTGGCCGGGTGGCCGAAGGGCCAGTGGAGGTGCCAGGGCTGTGCATGCCATGATGCCCCTCCAAGCACAGGGCTGTCCCCCAAGGGGAAAGTCGGGAAGATGGGGATTCCCAACGTCACACAGAGTCTGGAGGGAGTGCCATGAATCACACTGAAATCACCTGCAGGACAGCCCAGCTCTTCGGCCCAATGGCTCCTCACCAGCTCCCGTTTCTGCCACGTAGGGCTGGCATGGACCCGTGCCCGGGTGCTGTCTCCAGAGCCCTTCACAGGCATTGGGACAACCCTGCCAGCCGAGCCTTGTGTGTGTGTGTGTGTGTGTGTGGCAGGGAAGGAGGTGGCAGGACTCTCCTCCCTGCTGCCTCCACTCCCCGTTGTGCACTTCTGGGCAAAATCCATTTGCTTTGGCTTCATGTAGGGCCAGAAGATTCGGCCCATTGTGCTGTGGCGCTGAAGAGCCGGCGAGGAATTGTCAGCCATGCTGAAACGGTTACATGGGGAGTCATGAAAATTTACTGCACCACTCTCCGGTCCCTCGCCAAGAAATAAAAGCAAAAGATCACAACAGGCATTTTTTTAATTTGAAGCAAAATTAAAAAAAGAACGGATCCGCACTCAGAAAACAACAACCACATCCACAGATCAAAGCAGCTGTTCTCCTCTCATTCGGGGTTTTAAGAGGTTTCTGCAGCTACAGAGATGTTTACACAGGGAGAGAGATACATACATTGTGCTGTCTTGATGCTGCCTCTCCCCCCTTCATCTGGCAAAACATTCCCTGGGAGGCGATATGAGGTCATTCCTAGCCCCTGCCTTGTTTTCCTCAAGCTGCAAGGCTTCGGGGCAAGAGGCAATTCAGTTCCCATTAGCACACACACATTTGCACTTGGAACCCTCCCATGTACATTTTGCCTGGGGGGAGCTCGCGATGGACAGGGAACCAGCCCTTGCCAGCTTGTTCCCAGAGGGAATTCCAGCAGCCGGAGCTGCCGTGAGGGCCAGCGGCTTTGGCAAAGCCCCTGGGAAGGGACATGGAGCCGGGAGGTGGGCTGGCATCTTCTGCAGACCAGCATCTTCTGCAGAGCAGCCGTAATGTTTCTGTGGCTTCCACCACTTTTACGACGAGAGGGGCTGAACGGCTCTGGGGAGCACTAATGGACTGTAAAAGGCTTTTTCCCCTCTGCCTCCTTGGCTCCAGCCCAACTGCGAGCGGCAGTGAGCCCCACTCCGGTGCTTGCGCAGGGACGGAGGCCGTGGGAACGCGCCAGGGCAGGCTCTGCCTTCACCTCTTGGCATCAGCACCTTGGTCCTGCTGCTCCGTGGGCAGCACCCGCTTTGGCACACAGAGGGATTCTGGCCGTGAGCCAGCCTGGGCTGTCTGAGCAAATGATAAAAGCCTCTGAGACCATTCTGCCCATCTCTAGCACGGATTGAATGCCATGTGCTAGGAAGGAGCTGCATCTTCAGCTGTGTGTGCTTGCGTGACGCTGAGCCAAAAGCTGTTTCTGAGGCTGCACAAGAAGCTGCTGAGAAGCAAAAGTCCCCAAGGCCCTTAGGGCTTGCAGAAGCAGCTATTGAATGAGGCAGGGATACTGCAGGCAGAACCAGGAGATTTCCCTTTCCCTCCAGTCCACGAGAAGCAGAGAGTCAGTGCTGCCAGTCCAGGGCAGGACCCCCCCTCCTTTGCTGGACCCAGCAGTTGGGGGGATGGATGCTGGCACCGCGTCCCGACCCTGAACACTGGAAGGTGCTGGCTCGAGAAAACAGCAGCCCAGACATTTCAATGCCCCAGCGAGGGCTGTGGTCTACAACTTGGAACAGAATAGACTATTTTTAAAAACTGAGAGGAAAACACAGTATTCCCAGTAACACGCCAACAGCCCAGGCTCACGCGGCTCAGCCGGTCCCCGACACTCATCCCTCATTTCCCCAGCCTACAGTTTGATCCAGATGCCTCCAAGGTGGGTAAAAAAGCATCAGGTCCCACTAAATGACTGCCTGGCACCCTGTGACACCTTTTTTCCAGTGTCATGGAGCTTCCCAAAACGGTGCCTGCGAAAGCCCTTGTTTGTCATTCCCAGTTTGCAGCAGGAGAAGGTGACACACGCTGAGGTGAAGTGACTTACCCCGGCATCACCGGGAAGGTCGATGGCAACGCCAGGAATAGCCCCGCTCCCAGTTAACCACTAACCACACTTATCCCAGAATAAGGGTCCCTTTTTCCAGCTGAATTTATAACAGCTTTCCAAGTGACATAAGGTCTTACAGAAATAGGCAGGCTTTTATTCCAGAATAATTACTGGGAGATCGGACTGGAGCACGTATAATTACACTGGTGTCGCTGCTGCCGGTGAGTCGGACCCTGTGCCACTGGGAGACAGCTTTTATCTCATCCTACTTTTCCATGAGCACATGTACGTCAGCTGGGAGATCGTCAGGATGTGGGTGGAGAAGGAAGGGGCTTTGGGTAGAAAGGAAAGTGATGTATCACTCTCTACAGCTCTGTTAATCACATTTCCCATAGAAGATGATAAAAGGTCTTCAGCTACTGAAGTCAAAAAGAGTCTTTTGGAGTGTGCTGGGTCACACCCCAGATGGACTCAGCAATGCTCTGTGCATCTGCTTTGAGTCAGACACAGCTTTGGAGCAGGTGGGTTTTTAAAATACATTTTATGTCCCACACTGGAAAAATCAAGCTCTGAGTCCAGGTCGAGGCCTGAAACATTTCTGACAAAAGCTGTGGGAACACATCATAGGAAAACATCCTTTGGAAGTAACCTCATCATTTATCAGGTGTTGATGTGTTTGTGCATTGGCAAGAATGGTGCCTTACCAGGAATGGGGCTGTGGGGGGCTGTGGGGGGCTGCTGTGCTGCCCACAGCCACGACAAGGCAGGGGTTAACTGTGACATCACGGGAACTCCAGGACCCAGACACACATGTTTAAAAGTAGCACTTCTCTCCTTAAAATAGTTTATGGATCTTACTCGGGGATAAATCCAACACCCTGGAGCAGAAGGAGACCTATTAATTCCTGAGTTTTTTCACGCCGTAGTAAAGCAGCGGTTTTATTTGCCCGCCTTGTGTAAGATGTCAGTCATTTTCCCACTTGCATTTCCATCTACAATTTAACAAGGCAGCAGTTTATATCCAGAAGCCCCGGCCAGACCCCAGCCAACTGCGTCAATATTTTGTTGCTTACACAAACGCCACCATTAGAGTCAATACTGCGTGCCGGGGGAGGCTTTTTTCCCTTTCTTTTTTGTTGGATGATGCCTGTACAGCTCTGGAAACACGAGAGGGTAAGAGCAGCCTCTCTGAGCGTGTACCTGGCGCAGAGACACGGGCACACTGCTCAGGGCACTGACCTGACCAAAGGCATTCGCTAATTAATTCATTCTTCCAAGAGACTTAACTACCTCTTGCCTTTGGAAACCAAGGCAAAACCCGAGCCAAATCCAAAGCCTGTCAGAAAACATGGAGAGACCCTTATTGACTGCAGAACACTCCAGAGGAGGGAGCTGGCTGGTGCCAGCCACGGAGCCGATGGGGGCAGCCGTCCAACTCAAACCGGCTGCTTCGCTCTCCCGCACAGCCCCTCGGTGCCACTTTTGGGATAGAGGAGAGAGGCAGAGCTGGGCTGTGCCAGGGGCTCCCCACCTTCCTCAGCCTCCTCCTAAGCACTGCTTTGGGGTGTCTTTGCTGTGCTGCAGCAGGTCACTATGGGCTGACCACGGCTGCTGGCTTGTTTGAGGGATGTTCCTGCAGCCCACACTGTCTTGTTGCCTTTGGCTCTCCCCAAAACCCTCAGAGGTTTTCTGGTCCAGCCTGAGTTCATCCCTCTGCCCCAGCCTCCCTGTGCATGGGGCTCTCAGGGCACCCCCAGCACCTCCCTGAATCCACACCCACCCACACTCCCAAAAGCTGGGGGGTTTTAACCCTACACATGGCTAAAACATTGGGTAAAATCCCAAGGGGAACAAGGAGGACCCAAAGAACAAGAGGCTGACAGCCCAACCAGCTGGGGAAGCCCTGCAGGATCTCCTTCCTAATTCCTGCATCAGACCACTTTTGCATGAGAACAGAGCGGCCTTAGTGTGTCAACAAGCCCTAAACGCCCGAGGGCAGCTGGAAGTGAGATGACATTATTTTTTTTATTTAAAACGGACTTCTTAACCTACAGGAAAGTAAATGTTCTTCTAGGATGGCCAAGAAAACCACACTGGGATTTTCCAAATGGGCATGACTGACTGTTTATGAGCACAGGCTTCCAAAGGCAGGAATAAATGGCTTGCTCTCAGCAGGTTTTCCTTTCTATATTTACCCTCACCTGAAATGAACATTATTGCACACTGCAGCACTTATTCCCTCTGATCAGGGGAGCAGGCGAAGAACCAACCAGCCGCAACACGTCAAATAAATTGTTAATCTGGTGTTTGCACGGGCAGGGGGAGGAGGGAGTCCCCTGGGCTTGGGGCAGGCCCCAGGTCCTGCTTCCAACTCCTGTCCCAGGAATGCTTTGCTTGCCTGCTGCTCCTGGCTCCTGACAGCTGGAGCTGGGCCCTTCGTGGAGTTGATCCATTGGTCCCTGAGAGATCTCCAGCCCTGTGGCACCCAAGCAATCCTGATCATGGGCAGCTGGTGGAAAGAGGTGGCAGCTGGTGCAAGGACCTGCCCAAGGCTGCAGGAGAAGACTTTTGAAGAGCAAGAAAGTGCACCCAGATCGCAGGTGAATGCTCAAGCATGAGCTAACCCTCTCCAAAGCACTCTCCACAAGTTCCAGGTTTCACACTGAGTGTTTCTCTGCCTGCTCTCAAGGTGGGAAGTCCCTCTGGATGCAAAGAGGTGGTGCCTCCCAGGGACAGGTCCCGAGCAGGCACAAACTGTCCTGCTGAAGAGCAGCTTGGCCATAAAAGACCTAAAAGTTTCCTTGATAAGGGGCTGAGGGTTGAGCCATTGTGAACCAAACCTCACCATGAGGCTGGTCACTCAGCTGTAAAATCTCCCCTAATCCCAGCCCTGGGGAAAGGAGAGGACAGGGAGATCTCCTGCCTCTCCAGGACGTTGCCCACATCACATGGCTCCCTGGGTCACGCTCACACCCACCACCACCTTCAAATCTGGGCTTGACCTCCAATTTACCTTGAAGTTCACTAACTAATTGTGCCATCTGCTCTGGCATGCCCGCTGGAAAAGGGGTTCACATTGTCCCAGGAAGAACAGGGGGGATTAATCCTCCATGGTAATGGGGGAAGTTGATCAGTCATTAGTGTCTGCAGGTGCCAGGGACACTTGGATGTGGGCAGCACGGATGAAACAGCCTTGTTCTGCTCACAGGGCTTCCATGTACTCATGCCAGACAGGACCTGGCTTTTTTTTTCCCCAGATCAAACTTTTCACTTTTGGAAAAGTCTGTCCTTGTCAGAATAGCTGAGCAAACCCTTCCCCAGCCAGCCATTCCAAGAGAATTTGTGTTAATCCAGATTAACGAACATAAAGCAATCTAGATAAACCGCATTAAGCCAAAAACACCTTTGAACTTTTTTTTTTTTTTTTTGGATCACAATCCCTGAGCTCTGTGTGTGGTTTGGGCCTCCCTGTACCTTCAGCTTCCCCAGAGCTGAGCTCTCCATGGAGCCACAATTAAGTCAAGTCAGCAAATACAGAGATTACCCAGAGTCAGCAGCACCAGCAGCAACCCAGTGCTTTGCACAGGGAGCCCAAACCCAATTTTGGGTGTGGAGATGTCCAAATGGATGAGATGGCATGAGAAGCGTCTCCCCAGCTCCATCCCAGTCACAATGCCTGGGCTGTGGCCATGCTGCCCATGTGACCATGAACCAAACCCCTCCAAGCCTCAGTTTACCCAGCACCAACCCATCCCCTAAATATGCAGATGACAGATTGGTCTGGAACACCCCGAGACCGGGCACTGCCCACAGGAGTCTGGACAGGACAAGGAGTGGTTTGCTCCAAGGGGCTGCTCCCCACAGCTCAGACACGTCTGCTCTGACTGAGGTGGCAGCAGACAGCCCATGCACACGGGATGTCTCATGGAAAGGTCATGCATCACCTGAGGAGGAGAGAATTGACAGATGCCATCACTGCTGGTGAGACATGTGGTGTGTTATGGGCACTTACACGCCTCGCATGCCCACACCAGAGCCAGCACTGCAGCAGACACTCATTTCTGCAGAGGGCTCCCAACCAAAATCGGGGACTACGGCAAACCCGACGCCAAGACACCCTCTCACCTGGACAAGGTGTAAAACACCCCTTGGTGTGCCTGCTGGGACGCTGGGAGCTCCTCGGGATCCAGCTGTCTGCCCACGTATTTGCACCAGCATCCAGCACAGGAACAATCCAAACCTTGTCTAGCCCGGGAGCTCCTGCAAAAATAGCTTTCCTGGCGGACTGGGCAGAGGAAAACTCCAGTCTTCCCCCGCTCTCCACCCTCCCAAAACACCTGCTAATGCTTTCTGCCCGCCACCCCAATGCCTTTCAATAAGGCCAATTTCCAACAGCCACAGATGTAGCTGCTGGCTCCAAATTCCCTCCCGTTTTGGAAGTGAGGGCTGTGACACCACCAGGGCTCTGCCTCTCCTGCTGGGACGGGGTTTGCTTTTTCACAGAGAGCGCTCTGCGGCTGCTCAGCGCAGCAGCTCCGAGCTCGGGGCACTGTGCCTCATTCCCAGGTGATTTGGATCGGGATACACCAGGAAGTTTGCTTTCGCCTCCTCTGTCGGCGCGTGGGCGTGCAAACAGTGACCAGTTTCTCTGCTGGTTCGACTCCTTTAAATGGGGACTTTCATATTCATCAGGCTTGGAAAAACATGGCCATCTTTGAAACAAAAAATCCATTTCCCCTTCCACGGGGAAGGTATTTCTGTTTGCACTGGCAGGCTCTCCCCCTCGCTGCGCCCAGCACGGTCATCACGGCGGGGCTGCCAAAGCGTGGCCATTCCACAGGTGAGGAAGGTCCAGCCACGGAGCTCTCTCTGCTCCTGCCAGGAAAATGGGATCCTTCTTGGAAAGCTGAGCCCTCTGCACCAGGCTGGATTTAATTTCTTAGGGAACTTGCTCCAAGCAGGGCAGGGGAGACCTGTGTGGGCTCTCCACAGCCCCTTATCGATGAGGCAGATCTGCAGCCCAAGTGGTCCTTTTGCAATGTCATCACCAGGGTTACAAATTTCTGAGGTGATAAAAGGGCAAATTGGAAATCTCCCTATGGACTTTGCTGCCTGACACTCCAAGCACTTGCCCTGGAAGACTCAAAATCCCAATTTCCTCTGTTGGGATTTCAGCTAGATGGCTTGGCTAAAATAAATGAGATTAATCTAATCAGAGAGATGGATGGAGCTCATTAAAACAGTAGATTAAAAGAACCCACCCTGCCCTATTACCAGTGCTCCTGAGGTCTTCTGCCTTTGTGACAAGTTAAACCCACTCAGGAATTAGATTGCCTTGCAGAAATCTGCAGGAAATGCATTAAAAATACATTCTGCTATTACAATCCTTCATGTCACCAGTCACTTGGGAAAGGAAATTAATGCAGGGCAAATGCATATATATTTAAATACTTACAATTGCCTCCTCTGGGATCAGGATTTATAGGCTGGAAGCGATGGCCCTGCTCTGAAACAGAGACAAGAGCAAACTGCAGACCCCTCAGGAGCTGTGCTGTTCTATTCTCTGTAAATGCCATTTCTCCATCCTCAGCTTCCTGACACGAAGCTAAGGCTCAGAAAAGGGCAGGAGCTGGCTCTGGCACTGTGCAAAGCTGCACAAGGAGCAATTCCCGGGCAGGATTTGGGCCGGAGGGGTGTCACACTGAGCTTCACTGGGTTTCTTTCTCTTGCCCAGTTGTTTTCCCACTCAGAAGCCGTTCCTGGGGTTCTGAGCAGCCCCAGCCCATCCCAGCCCCGTGTGACCCCTCAGTGCCACAGGTGCCGATGGCAGCGGCCACGGATGCTGAGGAAATAAAATAAGAACGGGAAAAAAATGCTGGGAGGGAGAAAAAAGGCAAATTGTTTATTAGCACACAAGGAACCCCGTCCCACATTTGGGGGGTTTGCTCCTCGGATGGTTTAACCCCAATCCCAGCGAAGTGCAGGGGTGGTTACAGCGAGTGGCTGGAGTCAGGCCCTTCCTTCTGGTCCCGCCGGGAAGGAAAATGGACAAACTCAGAGGAATGCGGGAGGAGGAAGGATGATGCTGCGGCGGCTGCACGGCCAGCAGCGCACCCTGCAGCTGCCGCTGCCGCTTCCCGACGGCTCCGGGCCGGGCCCCGCGCAGCTCCCGGGATGGCCGGGCCGGGATACGATGGC
>VZRX01004429.1:0-78986 GCA_013398075.1 Notiomystis cincta | reverse complement strand
AAAACCACCCCAAAAATTTGGAGCCTGTTTTATTTATTCACTGCTTCATGATTTACTAAGAAGTGCTTAAATCTGATGAGTGTCAGGTATGAGTCACTAATAAGGAAAGATTTTGAGGCTCCAGCTGTGTGAGCCGTGATTGTGCACGAACAAAGCAGAGGAGCTCTCGTCTGAGGTGTTTGTTGGTGTCTCAGCTGTTCGAGCCACTCTCTCACTGCAGAAACAAGCACTAACTAGAAACACATTCTGTAAGTCTTCACAGGGGCGTGGAGGGTTTCTCTGAACAGCACTGTGCTCTCTTCACCCCCCAGCTAAGACAGGGTGAGTTCTGCATTTGATGAACTTTCTCAGCATTCCCGAATGGCCCCACTTTACAGCATTTATTGCAGTGTAGGACCTTCAATTCGCTGCCTCATGACAAGGAGAATTTCAGGTTGCTGAAACCATCCAGAGCCTCTGCACTCGCTCAGTGTCCAGCATGAATGGAAGAAATTCCAGGAGCTCTTGGATAAGCTGCCTAGGACGTCAGGGAGAAAGGGAGAGAACTTCTACAGGAGCTACTAAAGCACTAAATGGACCCTGGGTATTCCAAACCCGATGCTTTCATCACCTGTTCAGTAACAGATGAGAGAAATGCCTCAAGAGCCAGAAGCCTCAAGGATCCCTCCCTCCAGGGCTGTCAGTAGCACACCTCACACAGAGCTCCTGTGTGCAGAAAACAGAGCTGAGAGCCTCCTCAGGAGGAGCTGGGAGTTCTCACAAGCTTGAAGGATTCTGAGATCCTGGGAGGAATGAGGGAATGCAGTTAGGAGGCCTGTTTAAAAAGGAAAAGCTGCATATTTTTTCCTAGCCTGCAGAGGTTTCTCTAGAGCTGCCTGTCTCCTTCCTCAGGCTGCATTAAAGGTACTTCTTGGAGGCTGAAATCCTCTGTCCAGTGTAACATTCTATGGATACCAGTCCCTGGAGCCTAAGCCTGTGCTGAGTCAGTGTAAGCAGTTCCCTGCCCTTCCCTGCTCTCCCAGGGAGCAGCACCATGCTCTTCCTCCCACACACATCCTGCAGTGCCCCAAACCTGCTCCTTGCTGCCTGAGCATGACCAGGCTGGTCCTGCAAACATCCTGTGTGTGACCCCATTGCAGGGAGCCTGGATCACCCCAGAGAGGCTCAGCAGCAGCAGCAGCAGCAGCAGCAGCTCCCTCCCCACAGTCAGAGCCAGGTCTCACCTGGTACACCAGGGATCCATGGATCTGCTTTGCTGGGAGCCTGGGCAAAGGGAATTCCCTGGGGTAGGAGAAAGGCTTGAATACTTACATAGCTTTATTCATAAAGACACAAATAAACAGCTGTACTGGCTCTGCACCCTCTGTGCAAGGATCTGGCCAGACTCTGCCCCCTCCACACCACAAGTCACTGGTGTGGCTTTTTCCTACCTGAGAGAAGTTGGATGTTTGACAGAGGGAAAGCAAGGGGAGTACACCTGGAGTGCTCTCAGGTGCCACAGTGTCACCTGGGTTCCTGTGCTGGATGCTGGTTTATCTGCATCCCTGCAGAGTGTTCCTGGTTCCTACAGCATCCTCCTGTAGCAGGGCTGTCCCCAGTCTGCTCCTGGCTGCCTGAGCAATCTTCTCTCACAGATTTCTTGTTGATTGACCAATTATTTTTTGTTTTCATGCTCTGCCTCCCTACAGGGCAGCAGGTTCATTCCTTCCTCTGCCTTTTAATTTTCCTCCATGGACAATATTCTCAGTAAGATTTCCCAAAGGGCCTTGGCTCCATTCAGGAAGAGCTGCTGGAAGTTGGGTGCAGGTTTGGAAGTGTGATCTACAACAGGCAGGAGTTTGGGAATTCTCAGGAAGGTGCTTCTCCCAGATGCAAGTTGGATTATTTCTGATCACATTCTCCACGTGCCAGGCAGGGGTGGAATCCATTCTCCTCCAGTTTCTCAGATCCTGCCTCAGCTTGTAAAAATCCATCCAACAACTCCATCGAGGTGAGGAGGAGGTGATCCTTTGGCACATCAGAATCTGAATAAACCTCTCATCTAGAAAAAGCAGCAGCCTTTTTTTCCTCAAAAACCTGTCAGTATTTGGTGGGGAAGGCAAGGGGCTGTGGAGCTCACTGAACTGCAGTGCAGATCAGGCCTTTTTAACTCAAGGTGTTCATTCTGCCCAGGGCCTTTAACCTCTGCTGAGGTGTCAGTCCCAGCCAGGGCTGTGGCTGTGAGGGATAAAACCTCATG
Source organism: Notiomystis cincta (assembly GCA_013398075.1). Classification (NCBI taxonomy): domain Eukaryota; kingdom Metazoa; phylum Chordata; class Aves; order Passeriformes; family Notiomystidae; genus Notiomystis; species Notiomystis cincta. The sequence continues at coordinate 76,747 of VZRX01004429.1, read as the reverse complement.
GTGTTTCCAACCATTAAACCAGCTCAGTATTTCATGTCAGCCTGAAAACCTGACTTGCCTTGTTATTAGAAATGGAACATATGGTATAAATTTAGCAATCCCTGGTGTATTTAGCATTTCACATCAGTCAGATTTTACTTGACACGAAAATCTGAACTTTAACCTGTGTTTAAATGTCTGGATTTCTTGCTCTAATTTTACATACTGAAATGTCCTAGTTCCTGGCAAGCCCCAGGTCTTTGCTGGGTAAATGTTCTAAGCAATGGCTGCCCAAATGGGTGTCACAAGAACCACTCGCTGCCATGCTGCAAAAAGGGATTTCAGAGGCTATCCCCAGAACATGACAGCCCCCAGGGACACAGTCCTGGCAGATGTACATTAGTGGGGGTAAAAACGAGCTTTTCTAACCCTCCATCAAGTGTAGAACACACCCACAATGGCTGCAGACCCTTGTGCTGCCTTTAACAGAACATTTGGATGTGATTTTACGCATCAATTAGTCTCAAAATAATAATATTCAATATTTGTGGCATTATGACTGACTGCAGAAAGAGCAGCATCAACCAAAGCTCCCAAACCCCCCCAGCCAGCGCCTGCAGGATGAGAAAAGAAATGCCCTGCTCTGGCACAGATCCCCAGGAAGACCTGGGCACAACACTGAGGCCACACACAACAGCACACACGTGTGTCTAAGGTTGTTTATTAATTCAGTCTGGTCTAAGTTGTACAATTATGAAAACAACAAAACGACTGCTGGAAGCCCAGGAATATTTACAATCTCGCCTTGTTGTAGTGAGGTCAGTCTATGTTGTTGCACAGATTGGTTATGTTTGGTACCACAAGATGTTTAAAATTCAGACAAATTTGAACAGATTAACAATTGTATATACAGGAAATAAAAGGAAATTCAAGTATCAAAATACAGACAGATTAAATAACATTTGTATTACAAATCAGCCCCACTGCCATACATCACAATTAGCAAAAATGTCCACATTGCAAACTGAACTCGACTGTCTCTGCCCTGTCAGGGAATCCCAGGTTATTCTTCTGTGGGTAAGAAAAATGTCTGAGCTGGGTTGACTTAGCGAGAACAGCACAGGTACTTTCCTTTTGGGAAAAACCAATTTAAGGTAATGCCAATGTGAGACCTAAAAGGGAGAGCTTTGGCAGCGTTGTGAGCGCTGTGCTGGCTCCAAAACACGGATCTGAGCCGAGCTGGGAAATGCTGCTGCTGCTGGAAACTTCGGAGGTGGGTGGAAGGAGCATTAAAGCATTGGCTCCACCTCAGCTGCACACAGAACGGGACGTGTTCGGGGCGTTTTGGCATCTGCTCTGTGTCTCAGCAGCCTCCTGAAGGTACAGACTTCACTACAGGTACAGCCTGGAAGGTGTTGCATCTTCTCCCTGGGAGGGGGGACAAGTGTGTACCCCCAAAAAGTTGCATAATTTCTTCTAAAAAGAACAATCCCAAAGCAAGTTTAAAAGTCAGCTTGAACAGCTAAGATTAGCACTGGTTTTTTTTTTCTTTGTAAACACAAAATAAAAAAAGGATAAAGCATCTTCAATTTGAAAAAAAAAAATCATCCCCTCCTATAAAAAGAAAGACAAAAACTCGGCAACTGCGTTTGCCGGCCGTGAGTGAGGGCTCAGCCCACAAACCAAGTCTGTGAAACTCAATCTGTCTTTAAAGAGAGGAACAAGGCCTGGGGCAGCCCCAACTCCTCCCAGGCAGGTAACACAGCAGATGCAGTTGGATGCAATGTCATGATCAGCACCAGAAATGTGGGGAGCTTTCCTCCAGATAGCACAAAACCCTGCAGGAGGAAGAGCCCGAATACTGCGCAGTGGGTGGTGAAGGTGGCCGGGAGCCAGCCCTGGGTCAGTCTCCAGCACCGAGTCCCTCGAGAGACCCCACCACACTGAGAACTGCCAAAACAACTGCTCTGTCTGTGAGGTGAGAAGGGGAGTATCTGGCTAAAGAATGGATCACTAAAGACAACCACAGGTTTACACGTGGGGCTGGAAGGGACCACCAGGGTCACCGAGCCCAGTGCCTGAAGATTGGAGTCTTCATCACCACGTCACCTCCAAGCCAACCTCCAAAAAGCTCACATCAGAAAGGAAAGGTGTCCCTCCTCCCAAGCAGAGGTTCAATTTGCAATCTCACCAAAGACTTGTTGCCAACACACCAAATATTTACACTTACACCAGTATGAATTGCAACATGTGCATAACAAGGAATGTTAGGTTTCCTAAATTCATCGACTTAACCCAAAATCTCCACTCCCCCTTCCCAATCCTTTACAGGTCTGTGCCCTTGGGATTATGGTTCACTTCCCTCCCAGCCTCACTGGTGAGAGAGACTAAAGGAAATCCTGACATACAGCAGCAAGTGGAGTTAAACAGGAACTACTCGGGCACAGCATTCCCGTGCGGCAGCAGGTCCACAGCCCTGACAGGGCCTGACGAGACCGCGACGGACACGCTGTGCTACATTTTGCATCTGAAGAATTCAAATCACCACCATTTTAACCTTCTCCCCAGAGGGGAACAGTCTGAAAACACGTCAGTCACAGCCCAAACCACCGTGAAACGCTCTGTAATTCGGAATAAAAGCAAGCACACAGCACCTTTGGGGTGGTGTCTTCGGGGACACTGGGCTCGGACAGGGCCAAGCCACCCTCAGGCTGATGTGGTTTGTCCTTGGGGATGGACTGTTTCAGTGTAATGCCCAAAATTTAACTCCTTATTTGTTCATCTTCTGAAACTGTTGCACTAATTAAATAATGAGCTAGTATCAAAAAAGTGCTAAATCACAATTGAATATACTTAAAAAAACCCCAACCCTTCAGGGCAGAACTGCATTTAAAAACAAGACAGGTGCACAGAGGCTGGAGCAGGGAGTCGTCCCCAGGAATTCAGTGCGGAAATGGGAAGAAACGGGGTCCTTGCCATAGAAATGTCAAGTATTGCAACACGACGGTTCGGGGGAAAAGGAAGCTTTGTACCATCGGGGATTTTGGCCACAGCCGCTCCGGGGTGAAAGATCCTTTGCAGATTCTTCTCCTCCAGTTACTTCCATTTGCTACAGAAGCGTGGAGTGGCTTGGAGAACAGGATGCAGACTTACCCCACCAGGTTCTCACACGGGAGGAAGCGATCTACAAGAATTTGGCGTTCTCTCCTGTCCACCCAGAGCTGAAGCACAGTAAGTACCGTCAGAAAAGCGCACACCACGCCCCTGCTAAGACTTTCATCGTGCTCCTTGATTCTCAGTAAATAAAACCTTCTTTGTTTTCTTTTCCTCACCAAAAAAGCTGCAGCGCTACATTGAAACCGTGAACCGGGTTTTGCTCTGTGTCACTTTGTTAAAAAAGAAACGGGTCCAAAGACGTTTTGTCTCCAACCAGAAAAGGCGACACCGCTCTCGGCCTCGAGTTTTCCTTCGCTAGGAGTGGAGAGAGCGGCTTTCCTCGGCGGAGGCTGGGTCCCTGCCCCCTCTGCTCTGGGAGCCCTCACCCAGCAGCCACACGCCCGCTCCGAGGCAGCCACCCGTGCCAGGGGGAGATGATCTTCACGTCAGGAGGCCACTGCGTCCCAGGTCTCTGCCCCGCCACGACCTCCCGTGGTAGGAGACGGCTGCCCGGAGCTCAGCTTCGCAGAGGCAAACAGAAAGGAAGATAATGGAATGAATTTCCGAGCCATACAAAAACACGTGCTGGGAAAGGCGAGGCGTGTCCGAGACGGGACACAAAACCCGTCAGGGCTACGGACACAGAGCGGCTGCGGCGTGGGTTGGGCAGGGCTGCCTGTGATCCCCGCTGGGTTTGGTCACCCTAAGAAAGGCACATGCTCTCGTGACCCGGATTTAGGGGGCATGGAGGGACCTGCCCTTCCCAGCTGAGAGCAAGGGGAGGTGAAGAGCTCAGACCCTCTGACACGGGAGATGTGTGGCAGCCGTGTGGTGAACACCTACACCTAGAAACTGCTCTGCCACCCACACCAGGGAGTGAGTTTCTCTTAGAGGGACACAGAAACCTTCAGGGCACTCTTACAGCTTGGAAAGGTGCTGATGAAACCCAAACCCAACCTCTCGGAGCACCTCAGGCACAGCAGTGTTCTGCTGTTCACAAGGCCTGGGCTGGCAGGGTGACACTGCAGCCCCTGGGCAGTGCTGGCTCTGTGTCAGGGGCTCTGTGGCATATAAAATGTATGTACTAGACTGAGCTTCCCTTTGTTTTTTTGCTTTAAGACAACGCTTTTACTTCTAGTCCTCTCGCTGGGTTCTCACTAGCTGAGCCCTCAGCCTGAGGTCAGTTTGCCATTAAATCGCAAATGACTTGGGAGATCAAACTCATTCCTGAGAAAGAGCTAAAATAAGGACTTTGAAACATCAGATTTCACTGCAGGTGAGGGGAAAGGGAAGCAGCTCCAAAGCCACAGCAAAACTCAGACAAGCTGCTGCTGGCCCTAACACCAGAGGCAAATAACCCAGGGCTGCTCCCTGACCTCTCCCTGCTGATGCTGCTTGTGGTGTCCAGCTGACACCTCCCCTCCCCAGCCCAGGGGCTAACAACAACATGTGCCTTTGGAAGCTTAACCGCAGGCTGCCACTTGAGAACTACACCCAGCACTCACCAGAAGTCTGGTGAGTGTAAACACAAGGACTATGAGGGCAAGAAAAACCTACAAGGGACCGAAATGCATGCAACCAACCCCCCCCTTCCCCCATCTCTGAGGGGACAGTGCTCACAGTGGGAACAATCACACCTGGCCCAAACCAAAACTCCCCCTCAAAGCAGGTTCTGCGCCAGGCTTTGAGGAGGGAGACTGTGGGCAAGGGTGGCCGTGAGGAAATGGAAGTGCCCGTGTGTTATTTGCAGAGAGCATCACAGTGGTTAGTGTCGGTTCGACCGGCAGGGAAGGAGAGGTGAGTTCACTGAACAGTACACGGCCGTGGCTCAGTCGGGAAGAGGAGGATCTAGGAGGAGGGAGTGCGTGCACCGCAGAGACAAGAGGTCTCCATCAGTCCAAGGACAAGGTGAGATAGAAAAAAAAGGCCTGGGGAGCGTCACATTGCCCCAGGGATTCACAGTGCCAGAGCGAGGGGGGAAGACGTGAAAACGGTGGGCGGCTTTCCTGGATCCACATCTCCGAGTGCCAGCCTGCCCTCTCTGCTCCTCCCGCCTCGCGGGCGGCTACAGCGTTACCCTTGCTTCCGAGTAAGGAGATTCACAGTGTTCAGCAGCCATCAGGTACAAAAGCCGTTTAAGTCTACAGTCTCCTAAGTGCTGCTGCCTTGGGCGCGGTGCCTACGCGGGCTCAGGGCGAGCAGCTGGAGGAAGAGGGAGTTTAGAAGAGCAGACAGATCAGATGGCAAAGGCACGGTTAGACGGGGCGGGCGCGGCGCTTGCTTTAGAAGATAGTGGTCTCATACTTAGTGCTGAGGGTCCGCTTGGAGTCCTGCTTGGGGTCCACGACCCAGGAGACACTGGCATGAGACTGGGAGTCTTGGTCCACTTCAGGGGGATCCAGCTAGAAAATAAGGAGAAAGGGCATGTTAGGACACCTGTGCTTCTGGGACAGAACGAGCGGGGATTCAAAGCGCCTGCCTGCCTATTGCCCGTCCCAAAAATGTGCACGTGTGCAAGGAAGCGGCTCTTGCTGCGGAGACATTTGAGTCCTTCACAGCTAAAACGTGTCTGGCCACGTCAGTCTCAACCCAGCACCCCAAGATGACTCCCTGCATTAGGCTGCAAGTCCCTGTCACCATCAGCGACAGCTTCACTCATCTCAAACAAGCATGAAAAACAGAGCGCTACAGAAACGGGGCACAGGGAGACAGCTCCTGGCAGGTGAGCTCCCACGTGATTTACCCTCCTGACCAAGCACGGGTCTTCCCTCTTGTCCTGCTAAATCAGGGCGCCACAGGGAAGTTACGAGCCCAGCAGGAGCAGCGGGGTTAGCTGAGAGCTGCCACACTGCATCAGCGGGGGCGGCTGGGAGCAGCTGATCCCCGGGGTTCATCCGAACCCCCAGCGTGGGCCAGAACGAGCAGGGGGAGGAACAACAGCGAGGCAGGACACGGGGGCACAGCAGGAGACACAGAAGTGGGGAGGCAGCCCGGCTCGGTTCGGAGGGGAGGATGGCAGGAAGAAGGGTAAAGACCTTCGCTCCAGGACTAACAGACTGCAGCGGCAGGTAGGAGGGGCGGTGTGTTGTACACGTGTGACAGTAACAACAGCGGGTGTCGGGAGGGAGCGGCACCTGAGCGGGGGGAGCAAGCAGAACACAGACAAAAGGAGACATTAAAGGAAGGCAGTGGCTTATGCAGCAGTCCCTGCTCCTCAGCAGCTCCAGTCTTGGCTGGTTTTGGCTATGGGGAATCCCATACTGCAGCTCACCTACGGATCTCACTGCAGCTCTGCAGGGTTTGCACGTGGAAGCTGTGCTGGACCCAGCAGGGCACTTAAGCCCCATCCCACCTGGGCTATTTCCACCTCTGCCTGCCCTCCTGCTATCAGGAGAAGCCCCAACCCCGCAGCAGGACTGGCACAGGCACAGACCTGCAGTGCCAGCAGCAGGACAGGCACCTGGACCACATGTGGGCTCCCCCCCCACCCAGGGGAGGTGTAGGGGTGTGGTGCCCACAAGAACCCCCAGCTCAGCCCAGCACACACGTACCGCAGATTTCCTCATGCCTGCTCGTGGTTTAGGCACCGGTTTGGAAGATTTTGTTTCAATCATTTCTCCTGCTCCAGCACCCAGAGGCTTTGCTCTCTGGGCTTGCAGGGCGAGCTGGTAGGCGACCTCGAACGCCTGCCCCAACGTGAGGATGATCTCGTACGTCAGGTTCTTCGAGAGAACACACAGAGCACAAAGCTGTCAGATCACCCTGTGCACAGACCCCTGTGCTCAGCAGCTGCTCTGGGGTCACAGACCTTGGCAGAGCCAGTGCCATCCTGCTGTGTCCCTGGCAAAGCCACTGAGCTCCTGATGTGGGGGAGCTGGGACCACACTGCCTCCCCCAGGGCCTCCTGCCCACCTGTAAAGCCCCACCAGCACTGCAGTTCGGCAGTGTAAAGAAAAACAGCCCAAAAGACTTGTGCAATTTTGATTCTGCTCATGTATAAAAGCAAATCACGCTTCTACCCTCTCTGAGTTAAAAGGTTGTTAAACCAGCCCATTATGCTCAACATAATTGAGAGCATGTAGGGGTTTGTGCACAGCACGTTCCCCAGGAGGGAAAGCTCCTGCCCTGCTTTATTCAGCGCTGGAGACGGCAGTAACGAAGCCAGAAAATATTCTCTTTGTCCACAGAGGTCCAAAGTACAGGCATTTGGACCCAAGACTATAGTAAAAATGGGTGAAAGAACCCTGGAAAGGAGCAGTCTGTGACTGGCCAATAAAGCTGAGGGATGAAACGAGTGGGCTGTGAAGGACTAGGAGATGTGACACGACAATGCACTCACCACATCCACAGTGCTGAAGACATGGCAGTAGTGATGGCTGGTCTGCAGGTCCTTGGTGATGTAGGCAAACGTGCAGAGGTCCTCAGGGTCCTGAGCAGCACAGGAGATGTTCCGGATCTCGTGCTCAGCAATGACATTCTGCCGGGGTCAACCACAAGCACCCGTCACCCTTCTGGGGATGGCAAATACACCCGGCAAACAGTGGCTGTGGAGGGTGTCCTGGGGACAGGGAAGGGGAGTCTCCCAGCCAGACCAGTCCCAGCTCCCTCCCATGGCAGGAATAAATGGCAACATGGTCCACTCAGGTAATCATCACCACCTTGGTATTCTCCCCCAGCCCCAGAAGCTCCTCAGGACCAGCTGTGGCTTCTGGAGCCACAAAAAGTGACCTGCAGCCCCCAGGCAGGTGGGAATGCAGGTCATGTCCCTCCACACAGCGACTTTGAGGTATCTGCAGCTCACCTTGTTGGAGGCATCGATGAACTTCACCCCTTTGTACGTGATGGACAGGATTATGGTTGGGATCTTCTTCATGTGCTCCGTGGATTTCTTCAGAAAGAAGAACATTCAAGTGAACAACTGAAAATGGAGGGGCTTGTCCCAGCCCACCTCAGAGGCCCCCAGGCTCATACAGCAGGTTTTGGGGATCTGGGACCAGGAGGACGGATGTTAGCTCCTGGTGGAAGCAGAGGGGAAGGGACAGGGACCTGAAGAGAACCCAGCCACCACTTCCCCAGTGAAAACACCCACTCTCCCAATGCAGAGACCTTCCAGGTACTGGGAACAATGCTGGCAAGAGGCAGCTCACCAGAGACAGTGGCACCACCTGTTTAATTGTCTGGGCCCTCTCAGGGTTTGGGGAACCACTGAGCTCCCCCTTCCCCAGTCCACATCATCCACCACAGGCTGCAAGTAGCGCAGCCCCCAGCCCCAGGGTCTCCGTACCCTCATCTTGGCACAGGCATCCTGTGTAGACTCTGTCCCTCGGAGGTCTTTGATCAACATGGAGCCCAAGTACTGTGTGAAGGAGAGAGAGATGTTAAACCCTGCCAAGCCCAAGGCAGTGTCATTGCCCTGGGACTCCACACTCAACAGCCTGACCCCCAGAGCCCCCTCACCCTCGCCACCCCCAAAGCAAAAGCCACTTACGTTGGCCTCGTACCCGCAGGACTCGAAGATGAGCTTCTCGGGCTGGTGCTGCCAGTTCTGGACTGGGGCGTACGGGGCAGCCAGGCTGGGGGGGCGCAGGGTGAGCTTGGACTCCCGGCGCTCCTCCTGCGTGGGAAGAAACACGGATGTGAAGCCACAAGAGGTTCTGGGTTGGAACAGCTCTCAGGAGAGCCCTCTGAGCTGAGGGGATTGAGGTTGGCAATGGCCAAGTCCCTCAGGAGCTGGGTGGAGGCAGCACATGGGGTGAAGGTGCCAGTGCTGATGCAAGTGCGAGCCATCCGTTTTTGAGGTGAAACTGAGGCATAAAGGAGCTGCTGGCTCTAATGCCTGAGGGAAGCTGAGCCTGACCACCTCCCTCCCTGCACCATCCTACTTCCTCCCTGGCTCCAGAGATGGGGGAGCCTGTGCAGAGGGCCCCCAGGACACGTAAAAGCACCCACTAACCTGGGCTTTGTAGCGCTCAACTCTGGAGTAGGGGGCAACCTCGGTGCCACGATCGTGTTGCCTCTTGGCAGTGTCCCCGGAGGGCAGCAGGAGATCAGCGGATCTGCCCGTGCAGGAGTCGTTCTGGCTCAGGGGCGATGAGGTCTGGGACATCAAGTCCTGGCACTGCAGGGAGCAGACACCACAAAGGGTCCCAGTCAGCTTGGGCTGTGCTGTGCCACCCATCACTCCCTCTACATCGCCCGACACAGGGTGCAGTGAGTGGACAAACGGGGTCAGCTCCTGCCTCACTGCCAATCCCACCCTTTACCTTCTGCATGAGACACCTGATTTGCTCCACGATGGTTTCAGCCATGTACTCAGCCCCTCCTGCCCAGCACTCTGCCTCTGTGAGCTCATCCCAGGAGGGCAGGGGACACGCCGGGCTGGGGGCAAGGTGATTCCAGAGGCGTGGGCTCCCTAAAGCACTGAGCTAAGCACCCGAGGGCGGGGCTGATCAGCCGCCCAGCAGAGGAGGCGCGGGAGCCGCCGCCAGAGCGCGCCCAGGGCCCGCAGGTGCGGCCGGAGCCCGGCACAGCTGCGGCCGCATCGGTCCCATTCAGCGCCCTCGCCTGATTTGCCATTGACGCAGAGCGCAGCAGCTGCAGCGCCGGGAAACGCTGCAAACGGCCCATTCTCCCAGCCAGCCTCCCCGGGCAGCATCTCAATCAGCTGAGCCGCACCAAAGCAGCCCCCTCCCCGCCTCAGCCCCGCTGCCTGCAGTGTGGTTCGGCTCACGGTGCAGATCCGCGGCTGCTGGTCCCTCCCGGGCTCCTGCTGCCCGACACAGGGCGTTGAGCGGTGGGTGAAGGTGCAGGGTCTGTACTGGGCACCCTCCCAGTGCAGCACCAGTGTGAACTCTCTCTGTTCTCACACTTGAACCCAGTTCCTAAAAATTCCCGTGTCAGCAAGCAGGACACAGCAGCCCAACTCTCTTCAGCTAAGACTGTTTGGGTTGGAAAGCCTTGGGAATCCAAGAGGGCAGAGCTGTGCAGCAGGGCAAAGACCAGATGTTTAGGATGGGTAAACTCTAATCACTCCAGTTCCTGCTCCAGGAAGCTGATTAGCAATCTCTGGGAGGAGGCAGCACAACATGCTGCCCCATTCCTGAGCTCACAGGGTCGCTCTGAGCCCAGCAGCTTTTGCCAAACTCAGCTCTCAAAAGCCTATTTTCAGGAAGAACTGGGAATGTGATGCTTACTTCCCAGCCAAGCCCCACAACAAGGGCCTGACATCCAAATGCTGCCACTCCTGCAGCAAAAATCAACATCCACACATCTTGTCGAGTGCTATTTGGCAGCGAGACCGGGGCTCTCAGCAGCCCAGCCGGGCCAGGGAGAGGGCTCCTGATCCCAAGGGTGCAATCAAACACCAAGTCCCAGCTGCAGCCCCTCTCCAGCTGGGCTGGGTCACTCCTGCCTGCTGAAAGCTCCCACATTTCTGACCAGGAAATGGGCAAGAAAGCGGGCTCAGAGCTCCCCTCTGTGCAGGGTAGAGGTGGGACTGCCACCCAGCACCCCTTCAGTGCAGGCACCTGATCCCAAGGGGCAGCCTGACCTTTCCCATGGGGTTGGCATCCAGAGGCTGACCTGCAAGGGCTGGAATTATCTTGCCCCACTCGCTGCAAGCGCAAGGTTGCCCCTACACAAGTATTTGCTGCCTGGGTGGCTGGAGGGGATGAGGTGAGCAGCTGAATGGACACTCGTGGCCATGGCAAGATTTCTGCCAGCACTGACACACGAGCCAGGCAGGGAACCACGAGCAGGGACTCACTCTCAGCTGTGAGAACCGTGGTGGCTTGGCTGGTGGCTCCTCGTAGGGCCTGTCTGCCAGCGAGGCGATGATCCTCTTCCGATGGCCCAGCAGGTTCACCTTCAGCACCTGCAGGAGAGATCAGGGCCACCGTGGGCACAGAGCCCTCTGGCAGACTTGTGGCAAGTCCCAGCCCCAGGGAAGGAGGCAGGACCTTGCTGCCCTGGCAGGAGAGGGGTGACACTCACGTTTACTATCTCGAGCTCCCAGAGGTTTTTCACAGTGTCGATAGAGCTGTAGCCACTCGAGAGGAAGGACTGGATGTAATCCTGCAGCCCTAGGGAGTCGAGCCATGCAGGAACTGATGGCTGGCTATTCCCATCACAGCCCAGGGGTTTCAACTGTGAAAGCACAAGAAAGGTGTCAAAAGCTGCAGGAGCTGGGATCCCAAGGGATATGGGGCCAATGAAAATCAGTTTACAGGCCACTGCCAGCTCCACTAGCCAGTAACAAAATCACTGTATAAACAAAGAATGTGCTTGGGATCGAGACTGGCAGGAGGAACAGCCCCAACATGGAGCTACCACCACCCACATAGCCTGGAGGACCAGTAAACTCCTCCTCCTCCTCCCTGCTACTCCCCAAACCCTTCCCACAGCCTCTTGAGATTCCTCCATGGCCAGAGCTGCAGGGGCTGGCTCTCGTTCCCCTGTGTTCACAGCCATGCCTGGCAGTGCCCTGTCACTGGCTGGTGCTGACCTTCGGGAGGGAGCGAGCGGCCTGGAGCAGCTTCCGGCGGTGCTGCGGGTCCCCGATCCCGATATCCCGAAGGTCCTGGTCTTCCATGACATTACAGCCCTGTGGGGACAGCAGGGAGTGACATGGGGGCAGGGGACAACAGGAGCCACATCAGCTGTGCAGATGGATGTCACAGAGTTACAGCACCCTCCTGACTTGATCTCCAGCACGTCCTGGCAGCAGGAGCAGCAGCAGGAGGAAGAGCAGCAGGAGGAGGAGGAGAATAAGGAAGGCTTCCAAGGCTGGGAGCTCTGCCCCATGGACTGACCTTGGGCACAGAGAGGGCTGACACGAGCAGAGGTGCAGCACAGGGAGCACTGCCCTCCCCTCCCGCCCACAGCCTGCTCTGGGAGCTGCTTCCAGCCTTCAGCCTGGGGCTTACAGAGGCTTTAAACATCCTGTGACGGTGCCCAGGCAAATCCCAGCGCCCTCCATGCCCGAGCAGGGGCTCTGGATTCTGCTCAACCTCCCTCCATGGCCACAGGGAAACCTGCACTGCTTTCCCTGGCAGCAGGGGAAGGTCAAGTGTCTCCTCTGGCCCAGGCAGGGCCAGAGATGCTTCGGTCACCCCCACACTGAGCTATTAAAAGCCATTTTCTGCCCCCTTCCCCATGCAGAGCAGAAGCACACTGCAGGACTCTACCCCCCTTTAAAAGCCTCTGTCACAACCTGTTTCCCTGCCCTCCTACCTGGGCAGAGCTCAGCAGGACACGTCTCCCCACGCCTGGCAGAGCCACGCTGCTGTGTGACTGAAGCTTCAGCTGGAGCCCAGACCTCCTCCCCAGCCCTGCCTCCCTGTGCTCCCCAGAGAGTCCCAGCAGAAGGTGTGTGCCGACAGCACTTCACTGTTCCACATTTTGGTTTTATAAGAGAAACCCAATTAAGGCCGGCTGCAGGGAAGGTGAGGGCAGGTGAGATTGTCAGGCACCCTCCAGAAAGGGCAGCAAAGGTTTCCCACCCTTTCCACACTTCCATGGGATTTCAGCTCGTGTGCTTTGCTGAGTGCTACCTCGGCAGTGAGCTGCCCCTGAGCAGCCACCCCTGAGCCTGTCCTTGCTCCCAGCCACGCCAGCAGCTGCTCTGCTCCTGCCAAGCAGCAGCACTGCCACCTCCACGGCGGCTGTGGTGACAGCAGAGCAGGATGGACACGGCTCTCCACCCGGGAGCTGCTCTTCCCTGGGCCTGAGGAGCATTCAGGGAAGGAGGGAATTAACAGCAGAGATAAGAGATGCCCAGAGATCTCTGCCACGTGGGAGAGCTGCCCTGCAGCCCAGGCATTTAGCAAACAGCAGTGGCAAACGAGCAGCAGGTGGCAGGAGGCAGAGCCCTCAACACCTCCTGATGGGGCTTCTCTGCCTCCCCTCCCTCGGCAGGTCAGGTCCCACACACTTGATTCCTGGAGAGCTGGGAGGGGACAGGACAGCAGAGCCTGAGCTGACAGCCATGCACAAAGGCATTGATTTGTGTGAGAGCTGTTTAAACAGCAGCAAGAGTCAGGAGAAAATGGTCCAGCAGCCCACGAGGGGGGTTCATTCCGTATTTTCCCAAAGGCCAGTTCACAGACTGTGCTGGTCAGGGCCATTGTGCTGGGAAGAGCTACTGCCACTGCCCCACAGTGCCTGTGGACACCAGACCGTGGCCAGACCCACCTGCCCTGCACCCCACAGCCTGTGAGCGAGGCCCAGGGACACCAGGGGCTCACCTGCAGTGTCAGCACTGCACACCACGAGCTGTGAGAGGATGGAACCACATCACGTGAGCTGTTCTCTGCACCCCTCAACTGCACAAAATCAGGGAGTAACAAGAGGCAGGTTGTTGCTGAAAGCTCCAGGCTGCCCATCTGGAGCACAAGCAGCAGTAGCTCCCTGGGATTGGGAACAAACTCCCTGTGATTAACACAAGGAGCTGCTGCTGCCAGGGCAGTGACCTCTGGCTGGTGGGCAGCAGCATCCCACCAGAAAGATGGAAACATCCCCTCCCCTTTCTTGTTCACAAATTTTAAGCCAAAGAGCCACATTTAATGTGCATTCCTGTAACAGCAGGAGATTGTGTGCTCGGCTCTGGGGAGGAGGGAGGGGATTAACAGGGATTAACTCCCCTGACAGACACCTCACCTGGCAGGAACCAGTGTGTGTGTGAGGAATTCAGCTCCCAGAGAGAGATGGCTTCGAAAGGGCTTTTTAAAATGGACAGAGGGCCAGATATGTTTGGAAAGCAAAGTATTACTGCCCTGTGTGGGAGAGGAACAGGGAGGGACTGAAGTGCCCACAGCATGTCCCACCTTGGGTATCCAAAACCTGCAGTTCCCAATGCCTGGGCCTGCTCTGCTCCCTCGACCTGCCCATCTTGGTGCTCTGTGGCTCCATCCCCCTGCAGAGAGCCAGGGCTGAAGCTGGGGCAGTGCAGGGCAGATGCTGCCAAGGGCAGAGCTCACAGCCAGCCCTTCCCTTCATGCCACCTGGGCAGCAGGAACAGCAGGCAGCCAAATGAGCTGTGACAATGGCAATGTATAAAAACTAAAGAAGCTTGCTGATCCTATTTACATTTTCACTCATGGTCACTTTCACTCACAACAAGCATTGAGCCCTTTTTGGTGCTAATCCCCTTTGACATGGCCACAATCCCACCTGAGCAGCACGGGGCTGGTGGCTCTCACTGTTCCACAGGGCACCAGGGCCAGCCCCAAGGCAGGGCAGATGTTCTCCCACCTTTGGCATCTCAAACTCAAAGAAAACTGCTCGCTCTGTAACAAGGGTACAAGGTAGTTAAATACTGTGAAGCCTACAGCTTTCTCCTGCACTCCTTATTTTTATGTGTCACATTAAATTCCCTCGGTGCCAGTCCGTATTCTCTGGGTACTTAACAAGGATAGACAAAGCATAGCAGCTCTGAACAAATCATTCCAGCCCCTGGTGCAGGAGGAATGTCCTTCAAACCCATCCAGATTTCATCTCCCATGGAAAACAATAATCTGCCACTAAAAGAGAGAATTAAATACAAAGACACAGGAGATCTTTTAACCTTTGCCAGCCACGCAGATGAGCCAGACTTTAAACCTGTCTGCACCCAACATGCCCTCAGACAACAGCCCAGGCACAGAGCTGCTCTGTGTGGGCCACTGCTGCCAAAGGCTCCCTTTGGTGCTGGCCACAGGTCAGCAGATGCCACCTCCCAATGCCCCTCTGAGGGCACAGAGCAGCCCCAGCTCCCACCAGCCCCACCCCAGGTCCTCTGAGGACGGGCTCAGTGGGGAGAGCAGGGCTCCGTGATGTGCTCTGCCATCAGCCCAGTCCTCCAGGAGCTTCCAGCAGCAGCCTCAGTGATGCCAATTAGAATCAAAAAGACTTTCCCAAGACAAGTTTCCGATTTTATTCCTTGTGACAAGTGCTTTTACCTCACACATTCCTCCTGGGTGCCCCAGCTCTGCGAGGCTGAGCAGAGCGGGGGAGGCTCAGGGCAGGCCTGGGCCAGAGCTCTCACTGTCACTCACATTTTGGGGCAGTGAGGGACACCCAGCAGCTGCTCCATCCCAACACCTCACCCTGTGCTCTGCCAGGACCCAGCCCCCACCTGGGCTCAGCCAGGGAAGGGACACAGGGGGTGAAACAGCAGAACTCCTCTGCTCCACTGGCAACTCCAAGAGCTGAACCATGAGCCCAGTGAGACACCTGAAACTGGGCAGGCTGAGTCCCACCCCGGGTCCCAGCTGGCACAGACTGCCTGCCAGGCAGTCAGAGGGGCCTTCACTCCCCATCCTGGCCCTCAGCTTCCTCCGAGCCAAACCCTCCACGGAGAGGCACAAATACACCCCTGAAGCCTGTCTCTGCCCTCCACAGCGCCCCAGGGAGGGCAGGGAGCTGCCAGTGACCCGTGGCCTCACTGGGAGCCCTGTGGGATGCTGGTGCAGCCCACCCGCCTGCAGAGACACGAGCTCTTGGAAAAAGGGCTGGCTTTGGTCACGCCTCGCTGCCTGCACTGTAGTTAAACAGCCTGTGAGGCTCCAGGTTCTCATTAAAGGAAAAAACCACAGTCAGAGGTTACCTGGCAGAAGGCAGCGTCCCCTCCTGCTACCGAGGTGACCCCAAAGCGACTGAGCCAACGGCAGCACTGCTGAAATCTGCCAGATTCTTCCTCCAGCAGGACACTCTGCAGGCACTTAACTACCCAATTTTCAGATGCTGCTTCTTGCCCAGAGCCTGGCGTCTGTCCATGCTCTCGTTCCAGCTAAGGAAGGGCCCGAGGCACCGAGTGTTCCGTGCAGGACACGCGGCCGGGCCGGCAGCGGACGGACCCCGACGCTGCTGTGAGCACACCCTGCACGGGCAGCCACGGCGAGGAGAGGAGGATGGGGACCAGGACAGGGACCAGGATGGGGAGCAGGACAAGGACCAGGACAAGGACCAGGACAAGGACCAGGACAAGGACCAGGACAGGGACCAGGACAAGGACCAGGACAGGGACCAGGACGTGGCTGCTGCAAAAGCAACAGATGCAAAACCCAAACATGGTGTTCTCAGACTCCAAAGGCTCCTGCAGACATCCCAAGCACAGAGACAGCTGAAGGCTTTCTGTGCATACAAAGTGCACACAAAGCTCTTTTTCTTTTTCCTCTCAGTGCATTCGAGACAATTTGCATCTTGTCGAAGATTCTGCTGTCACTGCTACTGCTCTGCTTTTGGCAGCCTGGAGGGAGATGGAGACGTGTCCAGCTCAAAGCTGGGCCCTGCAAACCCAGATCTCAGAGCAGGGGGATCTTATTTGGCCACACAAATCTGTGTTTCTAATTGGCCTTGTGATCTGTGGAGTTTGGTGCCTTCCCTGAATGGCATCTGCAGTCTGGGGTGCTTGAGAGGGAAGCAGGGGAAAGGATCTGTTTGGCCACGGGCACGATGACAAAGCCCCAGCTCTTCACAGAGCATCGACAGGGAAAGGGGCTCATACACAAAACCCTACAATAAATCTGAGATTAGCACACAGCCACTTCAGTTTTGTTTAATTTTCTACCCCATGCAGACTGGCAGCGTGACAATGGCAGCGGAGGGAATCGGTCATGGTTGTCAAATTCAGGCAATTTTATTGAGAGAAAAAAAATTAACTGCAACTTTAATGGCTTTTTTAATGTTTATGGGGCCTGGAGCTACTAATGAATCAAATGTAAGTATCCTCTAAATTGCCAGTTCTGGTCCACCCACTTTGCTCCTCAAAATCCACTCCAAACTCTCTGCTCCCCGTGGAGTCAATTCCTATTATCCAGGGAGCTTTGGTGCAGCTCTGCTGTGCTTCCCAAGATCCTCAAACTTTCTTCAATCCCAGATCCCTCCGTGCCTCTGCCCTCACCATTCCCTTCCAGGGAAAACCCAAACACTGCTACCATGGTGGATAAAGCAGAGTCATTGGGAACCTCCCAAGGACCAGCCAGAACCCACTGGGGAGATTAATTAAAATTAATTTAATTGAATGAAGCAGTTCCCACTCAGAGACAGAGACCCTCACCCCAGGATCCAACTGCACTCTTAGGGGCTCATTTAGTGCTGCACAGTCAGTCTGGGGACCCTGGCAGCAGTGACCAAATCCAGAAACAACCACCCAGAGCTGCCCAGCTGAGGAGAGCTTGCTCCAGTTCCAGCCTGACACAGCCCAGGCATGAGCTACACAGGGCTCACCTGAGTCTGCACTAAAATCCCTGCACCAGCTGTGGTCAGGCCACATTCTTGCTGTGTTTCAGTAAGAGGAGATGCAGTAAAACCCTGTCAGGGGTCCCTAGTGGGCCCCTGTTCCTCACAGATCATTCCTGGGTGCAAACCACTACTGGAATGTGTCAGTGCAGTTTTCCCCAAATGGCTGCTATAAAATGACAAGTTCTATATGAAAATAGAAAAAAGCTCTGGGGCAGACACATTCCCAGAGCATGTCCAAAGCCTGGCTGCTGCCCAGGGGACCAGCAGCTGTGCTCCAAGCTGGGCTGTTCAGAACTGGATCAGGCAGAGCTGAGGACACAGGAGATGCCAGTGCTCCAGCAGGGCAGGTATCAGGTGGGAATGAGGATTGTGTGGATATCAGCACACATCCAGATCCCAGGATCTGCAGGGCAAAGGACACCTGGCTTTGTTCACATCCCAGATGTGTCAGATGTGTAGCAGGTTTGTCCTCAGCCTGGGAAGGCACGAGAGGTGCCGAGCTCGGCTCACACACCCAGCCAAGGTGAGCCAACCTGAGCCAAGGCCTCAGCTCCACGTTTATCCTGGCTTTGCCTGCACACACAGAAAGGAGAAGGGGAAGGAAAGGCTGTTCCATTAGCCAACACCACTGCAGGCTAATCTAACATGTCCCTGAATTGCATTTAATCAAATTAATGTCAGTACTCGAAATTACTTGTGGACACCCCGTTCTTCCACCACCATAATTTTTCTACCACTTCACCCCAATTATAAAAAAAATAAATAAACCCCCCCAGAGGAGCCCAGGGCACTACACACAGAGAACAGATTTCCCTTTCTGACGCTGTCTCATTGAATCAGCATTAGCTGCTTTCCACACATTCCACGGGAATCCAGGCTTGAACAATAAAAAAAGCCATAAAAAATGGTTTATGTTCTCTTTTACCTGCTCATTTATGAATCAAAATATCTTTGAACTGATTAAAAAGTTCAACTCCAGAACAGTGGTACAACTGCCAGAGCACGCGGGGTTTGCCCTTCTCAGATGTCAGCCCAGAGGAAGCTGTCGGGGCAGCAGCAGGATCCTGCCCTCTGGGGGAAAGGGAAAGCTTTTGCAGGCATCTCAGACACATTTATGGGATCTTTGGGATCACAAAACACCGTGTGAGGGAACAGGTAATGGCATTTCCTTCCCCACTTCTGTGGAGGAATTCCACCATCAGTTATTGCAATTCCTTCTCATTACAGCGGCCACATCCTTGCCCTCTCCAGAGAGGGAGTCCAGCCTGCTGTTTCCCTTGGGTTAATCCCTGTTTGCTGCAGGGACCAGGAATGCCCTGGGCATCCCCAAATCCATTTCCTATGGACTTCCCAAAAGGGGCATCTGTGGCAGAAGCACTGGTGACCACAGCAGACATGATGGGGCCAAGCTCCAGGAGCAGCAGGATCCCTCTTGGTCCAATATTCCTGTGACAATTTTCCTGCTCTCCCAGCTCCCCGGCTCATTACCCACCAAGGACAATTAAGTTCGTTTATTGTGCACTTTTCTGGATGACACTTCTCACTCACTGCTGCAGTTTTGTGATCTGACCTTTCATTCCCCTCCTCTGGTGAGGGATGAGGCAATGAGGCTCCTGGAACTCGGCGCACGCTACAGGGACGCGTTCCTCCACGTGGGAGGCAGCAGTGCTGCTCCTCCTGGGTGGTGGGGTGGGCATTCCTGCTTCACTGGAGCTGCTCACATTTGGCAGGCAGTGCTGCTGAGGGTTTTATCCTACTTGCAGAGCTGTATTTTTGCTAAGTCAAGGACAGCACAGCCACCGCCAGCAGCTTCGCCTCAGCTGTGCTCACCCACCGCACAAATAAACTTTCCCCTCTGATGAAGGAATCCCAGCGGGCTGTGGAGCAGAGGAGGATTGGAAGCACTATCTCCACTTGAGCTGCTCCTAATCCCAGCTGCCTGCACAGGCTGCTGCCCAATTCCAGCTCCATATGAAAAGCAGCAGCTGAGTGTCCCAGTCTGACTGGCCCGTGGCAGTGGTGCTGGCCATGAAGGTCACTTGGTGGCAATGCAGAGGGTGAGGGAAAGAAGCTGCTGTCTTGGACAGTGGGGTGTGTGCTCAGGAGTGGCAGAATAGCAGGGAAAGCATCTTCCCTGCCTTGTCCATAAACATGGTGTGGCTATTTAGACAACTTGAAGGGAGTAGAAGAATTTCTGCAGACACAGAGATGTGGCCCAATATGCAGAAATGGGAAGAGAACTCTAGTGTTTTGGAAAGCTAACCTACCTAAATCCATCTTTTATCACCCCTTTCTTCCCTCAACCAAGCCAAAAGATTACACAATCCAAGATGTGTGTAGACCTTGGTCCCTTCCCAGGAACACGCACATGGACGAGGGCGCTCCAACGTCACGTCACATCCACGTCTCAGTAATCCTGCTGACTTGGGCCAGCAATACCCACCCCTGAGTGAAGCCAATGCTTGATCAAGATCAACTTTGTCCCAGTTGCTGAGCTGGAATTCCCAGGAGCAGAGAGGAGGCTCCAGAGCTCCTTTCCCTTCCACAGCACAGCCTGTGAGACACTTGTGGCTCCCGCTGTCACCTGCAGGAGCTGTGGGTCCCCTGAGCCAACTCAGCTGTTGGTCAGCAGACCCCCAGAGCAGCAGGACCCTCATCCCCTCCCTGCTGCCTACTCCAGGTGCAGCCTGTCCAGTGAGATGGCCAGCACGTGGCTGGAGCACAGCTAATCCCCTAATCCCCAGTTCCTGGAGTTCTGAAAATAACGGAATTATTATTTTTGGAAACAACACATGTTTCTGCCTTCCTATATTAACATCTAATTAAGAAGCCAAATATATTTACAGGGCACTTTTCAAACTCCCTTTACACATGGTGTGCTCATGAACCATTTCCCTACCTGGGGGTAAAGGCTCTTATGACATGGGGCACAGATTAACACAGGAGCCAGCTGAAAATACCCAGGGAATCAAGAATTCCTGAAACCAGACCCGGCTGCAGCACAGGCCACCAGAGCACCAGCACCCCCAGTCTGTGCCTCCTGCACCCCTGTCCCACTCCTGGGGCAGACAGGGCACTTTAAACCCTGTTTCTGCAGTGAAGAACAGCACAGCTCTCACAGGTCCCTGCTGCAGTGACAGGACACACTCCTTGTTACACTGTTCTTAACCCTCCTCTGAGTTGCAATCTACTACAGGCTGAGCATCTTTCTCAGTAATTAAAGGGCTCTTTTAGGACACTGCCCTGCAGCTGCACGGTCTCTGGACACTGAAAACTTTTCTCCTGCTTTGCCCCCAAAAGGCACCTGGGGACCCTGGAGCAAAGGGAGCATCCTGGCACTCCACAACACCCCACAGCTCTCTGAGCAGGGAGCACTGCAATGTAAAATCCTGCACAGAAAACAACTGTTTTTGTATTAAAGGACTCCAATTTCCTAGTGAGGGCTACTAAAACTTAATTAACCTCATAACCCACCTGGCAATTTACAAACCATTACCCGGCGTTCTTTGGACCTTGAAATATTGAACACTGTGAGGCCCTAAGAGGGACTAATCCTTTCACAGAAACTGTTTAACTCCAGGAAAGTAATGCACTCAGTTTGGAATATTCTCCCTTAGAGACTGGAAGGGGCAGCCAATAAAGCAATGGTTGTGCTGAGAAGAGGACTGGGCAGCCCAACACAGAGCTTGGTGTCCTGAGCTCCTGCTCTGCCCAGCTTCAGTGTTCACAGCAGTTTTAATAATTCATCCAAGAACATCAAAAACACCACTAGAACCAAATTAAATACTTGTTCCTCACTTGTGCTCTGTCTGAAGGTTTTGCTCCCCCAGCACTAGAAGCGGAAGGCAAGGAACACCACAGAGGGAAAGACTCTAAATAATTCAACTTTCCTGCTGAGCTGATGTATTAGCTTGGAGTTCTCAGGGCTGGGATGAATGGATTTAAAGCCAGGGTTGGCACAGGTGCCAGGGTCAACTGCCTAGGCAGGGAGATAAGCAGCAGAATGGAAATCAGCTGGGATTTGCAAGAAATCTTTGTGAAATTGTTTGACCTTTTAAATTTGAGAGGAATGAGCAAATGAGTGTCCCATCCCTTGAATCCAGCAGCAGCCAACTGCTGCACTGGGAGCAGCCACCCAGCACTGGACAGGGAAGAAAAACATCCAGCCATGAAGACAGCAAATCCTCACACGTACCCAACACCACCACACAGAGGGACACACACAGCAACCTTTGCTACTGGAGTTCTGAGCTCAGTGAGGTCCATCACCCCAGGACAGGCAAGGGAAAGGTGTTTTATCTGCAACTGCTGCACCATGAGAGCAGCCACCAACCAAATGATCACAGACCCAGTAGCAGCAGGGGATCCCAAGAGGATCTACGAGATTATTTCATTTAAATTTGTTGTACCATCTCCAAACAGCCCCAGCACACACAGGGATGCTGAACCCTAACACATCCCTGGCCAAGAGTGCACTGAGGTTTGGGACTGGCTGGGTGGAACATGGGGTGAAAACCACAGCAGACCCCAGCTCTGGAGGGGAGTGCTGGAGAAGGGACAGCAAATGGCCTGGCTGCTTGCTGTGGAGACCAGGAGGCACAGCTGAATGGATCCCACAACATTTATCCTCCTGGCCAGGTCATTTCTTAAAGTAAAGTTACACCCTGCCTATAAGGAGCCCAACAGATGCTGCTCAGGTGTGAGCTTCCTTGAGCCTCCACCCAAGACCTTTCCTGGTGTCCTGTCTTTCTCCAGCTGCCCCTCATACTCTCCCCACCACTGTGTGTTCCCAGACCCCCTCACCCAGCTCACATCCTCCTGGTGTCACCTCTCTGCACTGTCCCCAGCACCAGAAAGTCCCCGCTCCTCTTCCAAGGCAGGATGCTGCATTAGCCAAAATGACTTTTCCAAAGGTTTACATCCATTTTTTGTTATTTACCCAACTTGGAGTCCACGTTCAAAAGCATTTCTTTAAGTCATGCAGGGAGAACCCCTCCTGCAGCACCAACATCTTCTTCATTCCACACGAATTCCCAGATTTTTACACCGTGCAGCTTTAAGTTTCTAGACACTGGTTATTAAAACCCCTCAACCCTGAGCATTACCGTGTCGTCATCATGAGGTTTCAGAGCCAACAGTGTCAATGCAATTAGGTACAGCTCATTAACATACTGCCTGCATGCTCTGAGCAAGTACAGTTCCAACAAGAGGTCTGCTGCCTCCTTCACAGCCCTGAGCACAGACTGCTCAGGGGTTCTGTCAAAACACCAGCGAATTTCAGTTCCCATTTCTGGAGTAAATTGTATAATAAAGATTAAGGGGGCAGATTAAATACAATTTTCTATCAAAATTTTAGCGAGAAAAGCAGTAACACCCGAACTAAAGGCGAAGACCCAACAGAACCCTCACCTATTCCTTCTGTCCAACCTCCTGCACACCCCGAGACCGAGAACCCACTCTGCCCAGTGCCCACACGGGGCATCAGCAAGGTGAGAAGCTGTGGCCAACCCCTTCCTCCGAGCCCGGGGGCCGTGCTGGGCACTCACCAGGAAGCGAACATCGTCGAAGCCGTTGAGGAGCAGCTTGCTCTCGTACTGCTGCAGGCCGATGGACTCCAGCCACTCCCCGACGCTCTGCTCCAGCATCCGCGAACCTGACGAGAGAGGAATCGGCAGCCGCTTGAACAGGGAGAAACCGTTCAGGCGGTAGCAGCGGCACTCTGAGGAGGACAGATGGCATTGCCACATCATAGTCATTACCATAAAGAAACTCAAAAAATTATGCTCAGAGTACAACAAATCAGCGGGCAGACAATTCCTCTCGTGTGCACAGAGCATGGACAAGAAGCTCGCAAGTGCCTCGGCGGGCTCCGGGTGCAAACGTGTCCCGCAGTTCACACTCAGGAAGGAAACTCCTCGCTCAGGCAAAGATTCAGAGGTGCTGCTGAGGTGCTGAGATCACAGGCACTGCTGTCAGGGCTCGAGAGTTCCTCGCCAGGCAAGCACATGAAGCCCAACCCCACGGGGATGCGGATCCACTCCTTGGCTCAGCAGAAGGGGGCGGGAGGAGAGCAGCAAACTTCCACCCGAGGCATTCCCAGGCAGTCGCAGGTGTGAGGGAAGGGAGCGGAGCTGTGCCAGTCCTCTCATCCACGCACCTCTGGACACAGCCCCGGCTCAGCAGGGAGCAGCCTGAGAGGAAATGGCTTCACGCAGCCGAGCCAGCTCGGCCACGGCGGACACTGGAGGAAGCAGCGGGAGCCCAGGCAGAGCGGCTGTCCGCGGCAAGACACGCAAGACAAAGGAAGCACAGACTGCAGCAGCCGAGAGGAAGGGCTTGTGCTCTTCCTCCCCAGCAGTCCTGAGAGAGGCAAACCATGGCAGGGGCTTCGTCTCGCCGTTACCATGTTATGGGGACCCCAGGCACGAGTCCAGGAGCCCCGGCTCTGTCATTCTACCGCTGATCCAGTCTCCTGGCATTCCAGCACTCTGCCCGGACCTCTCGGCATTCCAGCACGCTGGCCCCAGAGAGCCCAGCCCCACCACTGCACCGTGTGACAGCACAGCCAGGACAGTTCTCACCCAACACTGCTGGTCCTGCCAGGTGTTGGGCAGACATCTGGATTTCCCTTCCTTCATTTTCTTCGGCCGAGCGCAGCCGCCGCATCGAAGCCCTCGCTCGGGCAGGGAGCAGCTGTGCAGGAGGGAGGCATTTCGGTTTCCTGCTTCCCAGCCACGGCAAAAGGAGAAAAGCAAATGCAAGCACACCCTCTCCTCTTCCTGCAGCAGCTCAAGTCCGAGCCATGCCCTGGCACCTCCCCTCAGCCTCTGATAAAGGAGATGCCTCCCGACACCTACGGAAGCCCTGGCAGATGAGCTCTCCCTTCCCTCACCCCTGGGATGAGTCCAGTGACTTGTTACTCTCCTCTAGTAAAGCTCAAGACCTTAAGTATGACCAAAAAAAAAGTTCAGAGACCTCCTTTTCATCAGGGAATTTGCTATGCAAGACAGGCAGCTTTTCAAGCTCCCTGGCACGTCTGTTTCCAGCATGGATGCAAAGAAAAGGACGATCAGGAGACCCCCGTTTGCTTCCTTTGAACCTTCAGGTCAGCTGAATCAGTTTGGTACCTTCCAGCCATCCCTCCCCACTGTGCTGCAATGGCTGCACACACGGAGCTCTCGCTGTCATCTGCAGATTCCTGGGGTGATTCCTGCTGCCTGGTCCAGGGGGCTGCTCCTGTGCCGGTATTTGGGAGCGCGGGCCGGTCCTTCCAGCGCAAGCACGCGGCGAGATCACAAAAGGCTCCTGCCGCCCTCCCCTGAGCCAGCCCGTGCTCCGGGGCAGCAGCTAAGCCCGGACTGTGTGCCCGGAGCTCCCGGTAGCCGGCTCTCCATCCTCCCCTCCGTCC
Organism: Notiomystis cincta; assembly: GCA_013398075.1. Lineage (NCBI taxonomy): Eukaryota > Metazoa > Chordata > Aves > Passeriformes > Notiomystidae > Notiomystis > Notiomystis cincta. The sequence continues at coordinate 51,984 of VZRX01004429.1, read as the reverse complement.
TTTCCCCCGCCGGCGGCTGCGGCGGCGGCTTTGTCTGAGCCGGCGAGCCCCGCGCTCCACGCTGTCCCTCCCTTCTCCTCATCCTCTCCCCCCTCCCAGCGCTCCCACCCGCCGGGAGGGAGGCAGCGGCTCCGTAACTCTCCACTGGAAATCACTGACTCCTCAATATTTACTCGATGATGGACAACATGGCTTGGGGGGTTTAAGAAATGATGTCACAGGTCTGCTTCGACAGATCCAAGTGATTTGTGGCTGGCTCAGAATTAATTTATCAAGAGAAAGGTGAGGAAGTGCCTGCTGACTACCACAGCATTCCTGGGAGCTGTTGGGGTATTGGCAGGGAGAATGAAACCACAGCAATTCCTTCTCCTAAGCTCCTGAATTTAATTTTTAATATTATTTACTCTATTCAGGCTTGCATATATTTGTAAATGTATTTCTGCTTTTAAAGGGGAAACCTACAGAGATACCAAGTGTACGTTTTCTGTGTACAAAACCCTTTCAAGTCATGACAAAATGAAGAGAGGGAAGTATTTGAAGAGAGGCAATGGAAGGGTTTCCTTTAAAAAGAAAAAGTGAAGAACAGGCACCCAAAACATCCCAGGCTGAAAACTAAGGTGCCCTAAATACACCTGATTATTTGTATGTTTCAAGGATGATACAAGAACAGAAGAATCACAGTACTTGTGCCCCCTGGCAAGATCCTGATCACAACTTCTGACTGAAACAAACTCCTGTTTCTCAGCTCCATCCTTCCCCTTATACTCCACGTTCTGGGAATCCTGCCTTTGAGAGGCCTGCAGCTGGCAGAGGAGGAATCAGTGGGCAGAGCTGGAATGATGAGTGCAATCCGAAAGCTTTGTGGACAGAAGGACAGCCTGGTGCCTCCTGCAAGGCTCTTCTCAAGTCCCACAGCACGGAGAGGAAGAGGCTGCCAGGCTTCAGGAGGGGCTTTCAGGTGTTATTGCTTCAGTAGTGATCTTTAGTGTGAAGTTTGTACCTGTCTGGAGGACAAAATCAGTGCATGGGCTGTGCCAGACCAACATCACCCTGTGCTTGTGGGCATTTGTGCAGAGAAATACAAATGTCTATTTCCAGGCTAAACTCCCTTAAGGAAAAGGGCAGGTGCAGTTTGGTATCCCTAAAATGATGGTGTTCCTTGACTGCTCAAGCTCCAAGAAGGCCCTGCCAGCCCTTACCCAGACATGAGGCAGTTGTACAGAGTAACTGCTCATACAACCAGCTCCAAACACACTTATCCTCACTGGAATTGCCAACAGGGCATTTCACCTTTCCAGACCCCAAACTAGTCAGGAGTCCCAAAGTCCTCAAACCTCATCCATTTTTAAGGATGAGAGAGCATTTGGGAAGCTCCCTGCAGCTCTGTGATATTCACCATGACCCGAAGCACAACAGCCCCACAAAGCCCTGTGGAGGAAAAGCCAAATGTGTGGGAGCTCCCAGTGAGGGGCTGGCAGAGCTCTGCCTGCTCCAGGGAAAGGAGGGACAGACAGGGAATGTGCCCAGCAGATGATCTGCACACAGGGGATCCCAAACCAAGCGTGACAGAGCACAGCCCATAGGAAAACCCCCAGCTCCAGGACACAGCAGCTCCCATACCCACCTGCTCCAGGGTGTCCATCTTGCTGAGCACTCCCTGCACAGCTGCAGGTCTGCAGGAGCACTGGCTCCTCCTCTCCCCTCCCTGTCAGACCTTTCCCTGGCGCTATCGATCTATCACAGCCCTGCTGTCAGAGCAGGGCGCCTGAGCACAACCCACACAGAGCTTCAACTCCTCTGCAAAGCCACCCGACCCCAGAATGCAGAGCCTGAATCAGGCTAAACTCCCACTGGGAACAGTGGGTTCCTCCTCACCTAAGAAAAACGTGAGTGACAAATGGATATGGGGTGAGCTCTGTCACAGCCCGTGTGAGCTGCGTGTGTGGATCTGCATTAGCATCTCATCAGGAGGAGCTGCTGCCCACCCGGAGTCAGAGCTGTTCTGCTGCAGCAGTCTGGAGGTGAAGGATTCAAAAGGACAGAATCCCTCGTGGTGGCAGCTCTCCAGCAAGACTGAGTTCTGCTTTTGCTCATGACTCAAAGGCACAGAAGGGAATTCCTGTTTGAAGTGTCCTCCAAGAGCCTCGTTCAGTGGGTATCGATACCTGCAGGCGCATTCAGAAATGCCCAGGATCACCCTCCCCGAGGCACCTGGCAGATTAACCACATCCAAAGGGCATGGCCACACTGGCACCCACACTGAGCCTCCATGGCACCATCCAGCCCTGCTCAGCACAGCTGCTGCCCTCACAGAACGAGCCAGGGGGAAAATCCTGCAGCTGCACTCTGTAAAATTAAAGGAATCATCCCAAGGAGTGCAGAATTAAAACTGCTGGCAGCAGCACCGAGCATCATGTGGGAACCCAGGTCTGCTCCTCCTGTGCCAGAGCATTCCCCTCCCTCCCAGAGCCCAAGCAGGTAACAGAGATCCACACTCAGGAGGCAGCATCCTGTGTGTGTGCAGAGCAGAGCCAGGACAGACGGACACATGCTGGGTACGCTACCTGAGATCCTGTGCTGCTCCTGGGAGAAGTCGATGCCTTCGCCGATGGAACTCATGATCTTTTCAATCTGCAAATAAAAAAAAGCACGTGTTACATTATTCATAAAGCCTCAGGAAAAGGCAAAAGCAGCCCAGGATTTCACCTCCCACGTGACAGCTGAAGAAATCCAGGAAAGGATGTTAAGGTATCTCTGAACCAGAAGAGGTACCCTGAACACCTTGCCTGCCTAAGTCCTTGTTGGGATGGATGGCTTAGAAGGGATTTGCAGAGGTTGAGGCTCTGCAGAGCCTTCCACAACTTGCCAGTGCTTGGAAATAAAAAGCTTCAACAAAACCATCCCTCTGGAGCAGCCTGGGGCTAAGGAAGGAGCCCCACAGCCCCTATACCAGCAGTGAAGCTGCAGGAATGCAGTCACCAACTCCTTCCCAGCAAGCAAACTGGGAGCTCAGCTTTCCCCGACTCTGTTTTACTGGGCAATTCTGTTTTGGCTTGATTTATTTTTTAAACCACCACATTTCCCAATCCTATACAGGGAGCTGTGCTCCCACTGGAGCAGGTGCTTCCAAAGGGTTTGAAAAGAGATTGTTTGGGATAGCAGCATCATGGGGCAAATGCCTGAAGGACCCAGGAGAGAGCAGGAGGCAGCTCCATCTCTGACAGAAGCAATTCACAGCCCTCAGCTCCAGGCAAACCTCAGGCAATGAGGAAGAAAAGGTACAAACTCTGCTGGAATGGGTCTGAGTCCACTTCAGAGCTGCACAGAAATGGCTGCCTTTGCCACACATACAAAAGAATAAATTAATGCAAGTTGAAATTTCCACTGAACCTTCAGGAGACTTCCTTAAATGAGAAACTTTTCAAGCAGTTCTTGAGCAGAATTTGTTAATCAAGGTTTCCAGTGCAGTGGTGCAGAGGGAGAACTGACAATTACCAGGTTAGTTTGTAAGAGGAAAGAGCTGGCAAACTGCAGCTCAGCTGCTCAGTTCAGACCCTACAATACTCTCAAGCACTGAACCACAAAGAGCAACAACACACTCAAGAGGCTCAGAGCTGGTTTCTTACTCCAGTCTTCAGTCCATAACTGAGTAGGAAATAAAAAAAAATAAATAAAAAAGAAAGAAAGAAAAATAAAAGTGCCTCCAGTGAGACGCCCAAATGGAAATCTCCCAAGCAAACACCCCTGTGAGGCACTTCTGAGTGGCTGCTGCAGAATGCAAAGTGACTGGCCACAGAGTGGGGGAATAAACCTCAACTCTTACTCAACTCTTTTTCTCCTGGTCGTTTAAGGACATATTTGGGGAAGGAGTCCAAGTTTCCCTGGACCTCACCCCTGGCTGCCCCTGCCCTGCCTGGCTCTCAGTGTGATGCTCTGCTCAGTGCAGCTGCATGAGTCCCCAGTCCCCCCACCGGTGTGAGGGGCTGGATCTGACTGCCACACACACTCAGGGGCAGCCTGGAGCTGAGCTCCACCAGAGAGGGGTTCTGGTGAAACACAAAAACACCTCTTACAAGGCTTCTGCCAAGGCAGATGCCCAGGAAGCCTTTCCTGCTGCAGGGAGCAGCAGGCACTGCACTTGCAGTGTTAAATCTCACCAGGGAGAAGGCAGAAGGTTACATGAGAGCTGTAACAGAGCTATTAAAGATGTAGGTCCTCTGCCCCTGGAAAACCACGAGGATGAGCACCTCTACTGGGCTCGAAAATGCAGTTAATGCCCATTTACTGAGAGATCTGAAAATCAGCCTGGGAAAACAACCAGAATCCAAACACAGCAGAAGAGGGAAGCATGATCTAAAAGGAAACTCCACTTAGGAGGGGTTTGGAGTCACTGGACACATGGGCCCTGTCATAAGGCAAAAGCATTCTTTATTCTTTGCTCCTCAGCCCCTGGACAGAGCCAGGACTTGACCTTTGCTGGAACTGCTGGGAGACACCTGAGCCCCACTGGATTAATTTTAATGCCAAAGCAGATGGTTTAGACCCCCAAAGCAGCAAATGCTCTCCAGCCAAACCCTTGAGTTTCACAGCACCCTCAAGTACCATCAGGACATTATGGGCCTGCAGGAGTGGAGGGAAATACAGGGGTGGTGCAGAACCAGCCCCATTCCCAGGTAACAGCAGGTAAGGGCCCTGGCTGCTCTGCTCCCTTCATGGACAGGCACTGAGCCCGAGCTGCAGAGGATTTCTGGGACACTGCTGCAACCCTGAGTGATTGCTGCACAATTTGGGCCTCGAGGTCAATTCAGTTCAAGCTCCAGATGTTTAAGGACATTCAGCTTTGCAGATTGGTGTCCATCAGCTTCAGGACAAGGTACATCTCTGAGCTAGTGCTGCTCTTGTATCTTGTCTGGGAAGTTCTAGCTGGACTCAAATTACAAATTAACTCTGAGGCCAAGTTCCTTTGTTTCCATCATGCTTCCCTCCTAATTTGAGAGAGACTTGATGCTGTCCAGGCTCAGCCCCCAGCACTGCCAGCTCTGCAGTCCCAGCCCTGCTGTGAGGACTTGCAGGTGCCTCTGAAGCACTGGAACACCCATGACCTTTTCCTCAAAAGCAGGGAATTGCCTTGTGCTGTACAAAACTGAATGGCAATGAAACAGTCACGTGGCAGAGGATTACCTTCCCCAGCCCTCCTCTGCCAAGTGTCGCTCGCAGTTACAGTCCTGGCTTCTGCCATCAACGCAGAGGGAAATCCTGCCCTGCCTCAGCTCTCCATGGAAAGCAAACACCTCAAACAGGCTCACACACCACCTCAAACATGGGCTTAGGGCTGACCAGCTTGATTTAACTCTTAGGAGGCTGCAAAGTGAAAACTGAGGGGAAGGACAAACCAATGCTTTAGAGCATCCCCGTCCTCTGCAGCCTCTCAGCTGCAGTCCAGCATGGACATGGGGCTGAAGAGAAGATACCTTGAAAACAGATTACACTAGAGTTTTTAGGCTGTTCTTTCCCACTGGTTAATTATTAAAATACAAAAATACCATGTTTAAATATAGCGCTGCAGCTCAGACTTAGTTGTAGCCTGAACACTCAGTTCTGATTTGTTTTGGCTTAACCTGTATTTTTCCACTGAAGCACCAAGTGCCCATCTCTGGTTGTGCTGTGGGGTTGATTTGGGGTGGGGATTTTATGGTTTATTAGTTTTACACCCACAGAACCAAAACCACAAAATGCTTCTGCCTCCTAAGTTAATACAGCCATATCTGTTATCCTGAATGCAGAGGGGGTGAGCCAAAGAGCCCTGAAACCCCACCAGGGGAGGAGAAACTCCTGCACAGCTGAAGCACTCTGGGACAAGGAAAGGCTGCAAGGATGGGAGAGTGTCCCTCACTAACCCCACAGCAGGAATGTGACTGGAAGGAGCTGGGCAGCAGTTACCAGGACTGCAGCTCTTGCATCTATTTTCACATTTGCTGAAAGATACAAACGCCCCAAAAAAAGGAGCTGGGTGTGGCCGAGAGTCCGGCTGGGGCGGGGAAGGGGCGAGCTCTTCCAGGCAGGCAGGCAGGCGGCCACGGGAACATAGCAACTGGTCAGTGGCTCCAAAACAGAGCCTGCCTCAAAACAAACTGTCCTGAGCAGAGCTCTGCTGACAGAGGAGGAGGCATTTGTCTGCAGAAGGCCAGAGGCCAAGCCAGCCTGGTGGCATGCAGTCTGTCCTGCAGCTGGACAGAGACACTTGCACACCAGAGCCCTGCACGGTGATGCCCCAGCTGTAGGTGCTCAGGCAGGAGCAGCCAGTGGCTTCTGGGCAGGGTGCAGGATGTTTCCTCTTCTCTGACCCAGCCTGCAGGAGCAGCAGGGACCCAGAGATGGACAGGTCCCCCTCCTGTGCAGAGGGCAGTGACCCCCTGTCCCTGAGGGCACACAGGGCCCTGCAGAGGCTCTGCTCCACAGCCAGCCCCGTTCCACCCCCTGCCCTGATGGATGTCAGGCTGAGGTGTCCATACTGATCTCCCCAGCTTTTCTTCCCCAAGCCAGTGCTGAAGTTTGAAGTCAATCAATCTGTTGGGAGAGACTGAGGGCCATTAAACCTGCCCTGGAGCTTCAGTCCCCAGAATAAAGAGCTTCCCACAACATGGGCTGTGCACCTACACACAGGGAAGGAGCCTCATTTGGACAGCACCAGACTGACCACCCCTCTGTCAGGGTGACACTCACTCAGTCTTGGAGGCATCTTGATGGTCCTGGAGCTTTCTGGAAGGGGCTTCACAAAACCTCACCTTACAGTCAGCATCAATGCCAATGCAGAAGTTTGTTCTCAGTCTCTGCATGCAGCAGCAGACACTGCCAAGGACACAGCAAGGTCACTCTGAGAGAACTAAAAATCACAGAATCCTCCAAGAGTTTGGGTTGGAAGGGACCTTAAAGCTCATCCAGTCCCTCTGGGCAGGGGCACCTTCCACCATCCCAGGCTGCTCCAAGCCCCATCCAACCTGGCCTGGGACACTTCCAGGGATGAGGCAGCCACAGCTTCCCTGGACACCCTGTGCCAGGGCCTCAGCACCTTGTGTGGGTTGATGTCTTCTGCTTCCTCTGTGGCCTCTTCCCAAACTGGCAGCTTAAAAATCCCCAGTGATTCCTGAGCACCAGGAAGAGGAGCTGCAGTGCACCTGCACAGGCCTCAGACTCTGAGCAGTGAAGTTACTCAAACAAAGGTCTGTAATTAAATAAAACCACACAGAACCCAGCACAAGCTATCTGCCATATGGAGGGCATTAGTGCACTATAATGACACCCTGCAGCAGGAGTATAATTAAGAATATAGTAGGATTCCCATTATAAATCCTTATTACTGAGGGTTCATAACCTATTGTACAAACCTGCCCGGGGCTCAGGCTCAGCAGACAAGAGCAGCTCCAGCAGCAGATTTCAGTCTCCAAAGCTACTTACAAAGTTGGGTGAAAAGGTTATCAGTCTTTTAAATTTCTGCAATTCCAGGAGAGTGTCAGGAGTTAAGACTTCATTATTCCCAAGCTTTAACAGCTGGGGGATGGGGCAGATTTGGTTTCAAATTATAAAAAAACCCAAACCAACCCTCCAAACAAGCTGCTTGTACAGTTTCGAACCCCTGTGAGCACAAGGAATGCCCCAGTGATGATGTGAGCAGCCCCATCACAGCCCAGGGGCTCAGCTCTAAACTCCAGGGGAAAAACTACAGGCATATGAGGTCAACAGGTGATGCTGGGGCAGCACAGAATCACTGACACTTCCATTCTGCACCAACACCACAGCAAACTTCACATTACTGACTGATACTGCACCCCTGAAGGAGCAAGGGAGGCTGCTCAGACTCAGCTGGGATATATCCTGGAGCAGGAGGATGGCAGGATTGCAGCACCCACCAGCATGTCTGAAAGGGATGGAACAAGAGCAGGATCTGGGATGATACCTGCTGACTCCTCAATACAAGTACAGACCTGAAAAATTTGAATCTGGGCCATGAATCTCATTTCTAGGTTGGTGACAGCCTGTAAACCACTTCTGGTTCAGTTTATGATGCTTCAGCTTATGTTCCCCCACTGCCATCCCATGGAGCACACGGCTCAGATTTCATGGCTCAATATATTCTGTGTCTCCAAAAGACACCAGCCTGGATGAACTCAGCACAACAAACACCAGAGGCCTGGAAAACATAATGCTCCATTTATTAATTCAAAGCTAAACTGCACCAGCCAGTTGTTCACGGCACATTTGAGCACTCAAATCCAGAGCTGCTGTGCTCCATCCTCCCCCAGCAGCCTTCCACACAGCATGGAGACTTGCTGAATTTATTTCAAATCATTCTGCAACTGTTTGCCAGTGATAAAGGCAAACACATTTTCTGGCTTAATATGGTCTCTGAGAAATTCATTTGGATGGGGACCAGGGCCTGTTGCTTCATGCCACTCTCCAGCCTGTGTTTTTGTACAAATCCCAAAGTTACAAATCTAAACACGTACCAAAAGGAACTTATGGTATAAACTTGAATTTCACAACAGTGTGTGATGGATCTGCAGAGTCAGAGCCCTCCAAATATCAATGCTGCTTTGACAAACAGTAAAATCCAACACTGACACGAGAAAGAGAATGGCCAAATGCAGCAACACATCTGCCCACAGCAGGGCAAGAACTGGACAATGGCTACTCTGAGTCACAATAAAAAAGGCAAACCCCCAGAAAACATTGAATCAGTTCGCTGTCTTTCCATATTCCTGCATCCTAACACAACCCCCAAAGCAACATAAGGCTTTCAAGCAAGGCTGGCTCCAGCCTCTGGGACACAAGGCAGAGCACTGAAGCTGCTCCAGGCTGGAGAGAGAGATTTAAAGACTTTTTTTTAAAATAAAAGCTTCAGAAGTGCTGGAAGATGCGATGTAAAGCGGAAGAGAACATAATGAAGGACTGGATTTAGTAAGGACACTGAGGCCAGACATTTCTGTTCCTGAAAAACAAAAATGTCCCCAAAACACCAATGAGCACAAGGCTGTTACATAACCAAAACATCCGCCAGAGCACGAATCATTCACACAAGAACCAACAAAAGCTCCTGATTCACAAATACTGAGTTCACACACTTGAGAAGCTCCCAGAAACACACACAGAGGTGGATGGAGCTGCTGTCCTGGCAAGGATCAGCCCTGTTGTGTCCAAGCCTTGCTGCTAAACACTAGAACAAAGCATGCCTGCTCTTTACATTTGCCTTTCAGCACACTGGTTTTCCTGTAAAACCAGTAAATTGTCTTTCATTGGCTTGGATTGGCTTAATTCCACATTGGCTCATGATTCCAACAGGCTGGGCCTTTGCAGCAGATTAAAAATGGTGGAACATAAAAGCTTTCACTTCAAAAAGTTCATCAGGCTGGAGGAAATCTCACCACTGGGGGCAAAGAGAAGAGATTGGACATGAGGGATGATGTAAGAATTCCTGACCTTAGCACAGGAAAAACAAGAGGAAACATTGGGATCTGCAGACAATAGAATAATCAGCCCAATAATTAAGCTGATTAAGATCCTGATGGCCATGCTTGTTTAGCAGAAATCTAGACCAAAAATAGGGACCCCACTACTGCTTCTGCCCTAGACAAAAGTGAATTACAGACCATTTCAGGCAAAAGGAAAACTGGAATGCTGAGGGCAAGGGTCAGCTTGGGGCAGGGGACACCTGGGGACAAACAAAGCCACCCTGCCTGATCCCACCAGCCAAACCCAGGGCAAACTGAGATTTCAACACCTGAACCAAGAGAATAAATGAAATCTTTTGGGAGGCAGAGGCTGATGCCTGAGCTTTTACACCATGCAATTTCATCAGGCACAAAACCAGCAGCTCTTCCTGAGTAACAAGGGGAATATTTGCATTTTCATTCAACGGTGCTACTGGCAGCTCTGAATTTCAACTCCTGAGTGTTTTAAGGCAGTGGCAGGTTTTGCATCAAAAGCTTTCCTGAAAGTTTCACATTTCAATGCAAATGTTGTTAATCCTCCACTGTAAGCCTGTAATTAAGGCACTGATTCCACCGGGTACTGCAGCCCCCAACAGTCCAGACAAGGTTTACAAGCACCCACAGCAGCCACAACTCCATCCAGCTCCTTCCCAGCTCCAAGCCTGGGGTGGAAGGCACCAGGGATGTGCCATCAGCTCCTGGCATCCATCCTCAGGGGACATCCACAGCCCTAGAACAGGTCAGCAAGAGGTGAAACACCACATCCATGGTTACTGCAGATGCAGAGCATTCCTTTAGCAGGAGACAGGGAGCAGCACTGCAGTTAGTCATCAGAGATGAATGTCCAGTGCCATAATTAGCTACAGAATATTCATTAGTTCTTCAAGTAATTCACAAGGGGGGGGAAGAAAAAAGTGGTGGACTATGCACCTCCTTTTTTATAAAAAAAACCCCTAAAGTAACATGCATGTTTTATTCAGTTCCCTACATTTTTTTGAAGGATGTTTAATCTCTTCCTAGAAGGACTTAAGTCAGAACAGAGAACTACCACCTCATTTTGTGAGATGGATACTGGAACCTCCAAAATCCAAATTCCATTGGAAGCACTAACTTGACAGCAGGCAGCTGGAAGTGGAGGATGTCAGGGGTTGTTAAGGGATGTCAGGAGCCAGGTCTGAGGCTAATTCCCAGCAGCTTTCCTTGTTCTTTGCCCTGATCATTTAACAGATCGTTTTTCTTACCAACACCTAGGAGGCAGAGGAGCAGCCTCAGGCCTGGAGTGTAGACACCTCTGCTCAGAGCCTGGAGCACGAGCCAGGCTGATGGGCAGGGCTGGAGCTGCTCTACAGAGCAGGAAGGCAGAGCAGAAGCAGGTTGATGTGCCCTGAGGAGGGGGCTGGCAGTGGGCTGGGGGCCAGGCCCCCTCCCTCAGAGGTGCAAACACAGGTTGTTCTGTCCCAGACCCCCATGAGCTGTCACTGCCCTGCTCACCCCCATCTGCTCAGTATTCATGAGCCAATGATGAAAACCAAATCCATCACTGCAGCCCTTAGACAGGTTTGGAAGGATTCAAATATTTATGGTGACTGAGCTCTATCCCTGACATGCCTCCTTGCCCCCACCCTGCCTCCCACCAGAGCAGGACTGGGCATTTTCAGTCCTCACCTTCTCCCTGGGCAATGCGTGGATGTTTGCTGTAAGAGTTTCTGAGCCTTGCTCACACAGAATTCCCACCTGAGGGAGGCTGCAGGGGCACCACGTGTGCCCCCACTGCCAGCAAGGAGCAGCGGGTCAGGAGGAGATGGGACATGGGCTGAACAGGCTCCTGGGCAGCACAGAGCAACACTCTGGGCCAGGTCCTTGAGCAGGGGAGCTGCAACTGGGAATGGGGATGAGCTTTGCCAAGTGAATCATTCCTTCCCCAGCCCACCCTTTTGGCAAAGCCAGCACCACTTTCCACTTCCAACCAAGGGCATTGCAGTGCTCGGGCAGGGCAGGGCCGTGACCCTTTGCTTACAAGCAGCAGATTTTCTGCTGTCCCCAGGCAGCCACCAGGGCCCAGAGCAGTGTCAGCTCAGGCTCTGCTGAGGATCCCATCTGTCCAGGGACACCACAGAGCCCTCCCCAGGCCCCTGTGCCCTGCACAGACACACCTACAGCTGGCCAGAGCCCTCAGCTTGTTGGGTACAGCTGGGAGCCACAGAGAGCTGCACATGGATCACTTCCCTCCTTAGTCACCTGCATAGAGGCCATTAAAATTAATAGAATAATATAAATCTGCCATTGTTTCCCCTGAGCACAGAGGGAGAGCCAAGCCAATGCTAACAGAGGTGGCTCAACAAGGTTTATATTGCCCTGCTAAATGCAGAGTTGCATCCAATTCTGAGCAGCTGCATTATCCCATCCAGGAAACTAATTCAACACACAACCACAGAATTACATTTATTTAAATCTCACTGTTGCCATTATGGCCAGCTAGACTTTTAAAAAGTGAGACCTGCCCCATTGCAGACAGATGTGAATTTTTCACATTCTTCCTCTGATTTCCTCACCTAAACATGAGGGGAAGGAAAAGCAGATTCCTCTCCTGGGGCTTGTCCGGCTGCCTCAGGGGAAATGAGGGATTTGTTTACAGGCAGGAGGAAGCAGCTCCGAGGGTTCATCTGAGCAGAGGAAGCAGAGGCAGTGCAGGCAGCCCAGCACCTGACCTCTGCTACCAGTGCAGTCATGCCAAAGGCTTCTGCCCTTTCAGGGTCTGCTGCAAACAGCTCAGATAAGAGCACAGGGAATTATCCAGCCCTTCCAAAGAACCTTCTGCTGCAGAGCCTTTCCCTAAGCCATGGTACAACTGACCTGGGCAATTAACAGCGAAGTCTCTCCAGCCCAAGCAGCTGCAGAGGAAAATATCTATTTGGCAACCCTGAGACCCAGCAGGGAGTGAGGGGGAGGGAGAGAACGGACTGAGGGATGGATTCTCACGTTGCTCTCAGCATCTCTGAATACCTCCCTCTTCCCCAGATGATAATTTTCTCTCCAAGCCAGGGTTGGAGAGGCAGCTGAGCATCAGCCAGTGCAGGGGCAAACCCTCCCGTGGGTTTCCACACCCGGCACACGCGGCTCCACACCCCCAGCACCACGCCAGGGGTTTTAGTTCCTTTCAGAGTACAAAGAGTGGTTCATCCCAGCTTATCTCTCCTGCAGCCCCGGCTCTCCCAGCACAGAATCATCCCCAAAGAATGTTTCAGTAATGCTGCGGTGCTGAATTTCAGAGGGACACTTAATCTCACCCCAGTGGCTCTCCAGGGCCAACTTTCTGAGCATGAAATATTTAACTGTCCGTGGGTGTCTGATATGATAATAAAGTGACTGCTAACCAGCTGAAATGTGTCAGCAGGAGCTATCAAACACACAAACCAGCCTAATTACTGTCTTCCTTCCATACCCATGAACCCCCAGGCACTGCTCACACTCCCCAGCAGCAGGGACCCAGCAACACAACACTTCCAAGACACTGGGATATTCAACAGGGAAGAACTGGAAGGAGGAAATCAGGAGAAGGGTTGGTGAAGAGCATTGTTATCAAGTTTCTCTCATTTTGGAGATGTGAAAAGTTATCTGGTTTGCCTAAAAGAAACCAAGCGCTGTTTTTGAGCAAAAAACTTTGAAACTGCTTGCCATTCTGCTACTCCCCCACTCTGATGAACTCTGTCTTTTGGCATTTAACACCTTGCAGGCTCCCCAGTGAGCGTGTGCCCGTTAATGCCTTGTGAGAGTTAGCAGAAGCAGTGGAACCCACCCCAGGACCCCTGAGGGCAGCATGGCAGAGGGGAGCTCCTGCTGCACAGTCATCCCTGGCACAGAGGCTCTTTAGCAAGCTCAGCCTTACCTCATCCCACTCGGAAGCGAAGGATGGGGACTTCTCCAGCCGCTTCTTGCCGGTGCTGCAGTTGGAGAGCGATTCGCTGCGGCTCCCCATGGCATCGTCCTCCGTCGGGGAGCAGGTCAGCAGGTCAGAGTCCGACTTGGACAAGCTGCGGCTCAGCTTGAGCTCGGCTTTGGGCTTGCTGCCCGGGTGGGCTCTGCCCACAGCTCTGTCCCCCTCTGGCTCGGCACCGCCGGGGTGCTGCGGCACGTGGGGCGTGACTGCGGCCGCGGGATCCGCCCGGCTGACGTGCTGCACCGTGGCGTACACCACCGTCTGCAGGGGGTCTGGGGAGCCGCTCCGTGCTGGTCCTGACGAGGGAAGCTCAGCATCCTCCAGCTGCATAGCAGAGGGGTGGCTCGTGGCTTCCGTGTCCCCCTTGTCCGCGGAGGAAGCGAGCCGGAAAGGGTCCTCGCTTATCTCGCAGATTGGAGAAGAGCCGTGGAGCAGCCCCGAAAACTGCTCCGGCACCTGGATGTCCTGGCTGTCAGCGCAGTCCTGGCTGCGGCCGCCGCTGCTCCTCCTGTGGTCTTCGAGGGGACGAAAACACAGAGGAGGGGGAAATTAAAAACATGGAAGAAGTAGCAGCAAAATTCCAGCTCTCTCCCTGCCCTCCCTCAGCGAGGGAGGGAGAGATAAAGAGAGAACAGTTCCGTATTGTTCCGCGTGCTCAACTTGTACCCAAAGTCGTGGCATTTATGAAATTCCAAACACTGGCCCGATTTACGCAATCTGGCAGCTCTCCGTGTTTTTTATTCCTGTTAACACTAACTATCAGGCCTTGCTATATAAGGCCAAGAGAAGTGCTAACTATATCCTGCAGAGAGAGCAAGTGAGGTGGGAGCAGCAGAGAAGGAGGCTCCTGGAACATCTGATCCGTTTCCATAAAGGCCGGAGCGTTATTTAGAGCCGCGCGCCCGGCTCTTGGCACAGGCTGCAGGGTGGGAAAACGCCTGGACTGCAGTCGACCTGCGAGTTCCAAAATCCGCTCCCAAAAAAACCCACTGCTTCCCTCCCTAGTGGCTTCCGAGTTTAACCTCTCCTCCCTGCTCAGGGGAGAGAAATAAACAGTTTATGCAAGAAAAAAAAACTTAAGCAAAAAGTCTCTTTTGCAATGGAGTGAGCACGGAGTGGTCAGAGCTGGTGGAGCACTGGCTGCCCCAGAAACGTGACACTGGTTCCCAGCCACTCCTGACCCAGCAACCTCAATATCAGGTACCAGGGTCCTGCATAAACCATGAAGAAGTGACTGATCCCAAGTGCTGAGCGTGCACACACACACAAACACACACTCACCTTTGTCACAGCTGAACGAGTGTTTCAACTGCAAAAGCAAAACTTTGTCAAGCCAACAAGTCTAACTTTGGTTTCCTAGGATTCCTTCACCCTCCCAGCATTGCCTGTGAATTTTAACTGCTTCCATTTAGTGCTGAAGAACCTCTTCAGTCTGAGGACTGAAAATTGATGCTGCAAGGGAACAATAAAGCAAAACACTCCGATAATGAAGCTCTGAAGTGCAGGGAGGATGTTTGGATGTGAAGAGGAAATCACTTGCTTTGTGGACAGCAGCTCTGGGAAGCCAAGGCAAAGGAACCCTCCTTTCCGTGAGCAAAATAAGGAATTCTACTTTAAAAGCAGCCTGTTAGCAGCAGCAGAGAGCCCAACTCAGCTCCCAGCACCCTTCCAGCACCAAGCCTGACCAGGGGATTTTCAAACACCAACACCCATGGGGCTCTGTCCTCACACCAGAAATGGGCAGGAAAGGGCTCAACTAGTCAGTCATTTGCCCTTGTGTGGGGGTCCCAGGTACTCTGTGCCTGATGAGCATGGTGAGTCCCTCTCACAGGCACAGGAGAGCCAGGAGCAGCCACAGCCCTCACTGGGATCAAGTGATGTGAGGGATTATCTCATCCTGGATCCTATGAGTTAGAGATTCCAGGACAGTGAAGTAGTTGTTGACTCTCTTGCACAGGCACATAAACCACCAGTTCTGTGGCTGGAGCTGCCAAGGGGGAGGCAGGTCCCAGTGCTGGCTGAGGGGGACCAGCAGCAGCACCCCAGATTACAAGGCCAGACCCAGCTCAGTTACTTTGCGTAAAGCTCTGAAGCTCCAAAGCTGGAGAGAAACCTCAGAGGACAAACCTCAGAGGACATCAGATGTGCTGCCTTCACAGCACAGACTGGTACTAATGCAAAGCCACAGAGAGGTGACCAGGACAGCAGTGATGGGACAGTCACATAAACCTGTGGGGAAAGAAAGACTTTTACAGTTTTTCTTCCCAACCTCTTCCCTTCCTTGGAAACCATTTCTTCCATGCCCCAGCTGAACCTTTACTGACATTTCTGCTGAAGGCAGAGAGGAGGCTGGCAAAAGTTTGTGCCACGTGCTCTAACACTTGAGTCCAGCCAGAACAAAGTGCTCCAAATCCAACTCCAGCACCTCACAAAAGGGCTCCTGTTGGATAGGAATCCCAGCCACCCACTCATCTGGGAGTGAAGAGGGACTCTGAAACACAGGGCAGCTGCCAGGGAAGGAAGGGATGGAGTGAGGGCAACAGCACTTGTTCAGAAGTTGTGAGGAACATCTTGAAGGAGACATTTCAGAGCCTGCCCTGGAAGCTGCAGGCAGAAGAACTCATGCAGAAAGTCTTCTCAGCCTTTTTGTCACTGAGGTGCACACAGCAGGAACATGCAGGGCTCTCCAGGCCTCTCCTTTTAAGGGTTCTGAAAGAATCATCCTCCTCCAGCTACACCTGAGCTCCACTCAGAAAGGGTCCTTAACACAGGGACTTCTGCCCAGCTCCCTTCACTGATTTTACACCCCAGCACAGATCATCTGACTGATCCTGCCTTTTTCAGCCCCAGCCTGCTGCAGGTCTCACCCATGGGAGAGGCTGCTCCCAGCCCCTCCTGGGATCAGGAGCCCTTCCTGGGTACAGACTGTCTGCTTCCCAGGGAGGATTCAAATAAGAGCTTCCTGCCAGCAGCCTGAGGTCTCCAGATACGAAGCACTTCCCTAAACACTCCACACTAAGCTGTAACAGCCCTGTCTCAACTGGATTTCTTTCCCTATATATCAACACCAGGATTTGTCTCACAACTCTGGATTAGGAGAATGAAGCTGTTACTGCAGCTGCTGCTTGCTCAAGCTCCCCAGCCTTAAAATCAGTGAGGGCATACAGCAGCCTCTGACTTGCACATGGAAGAGGCTCCCTGTGTTACACCATGCCAGAATTGGTCAAGGGAGGAGCAGGCAAAGCTCCCTCCTGTGAAACGGAAGGAAGCTGGCCTTGAGGGGTGCAAAAATAACCTTGCCCTGCAACAGAACTGAAACACAGGCTCATTCCACAGCCAGGTACCATGTGTGGAACCCAGCTGAGCATGGCACACTCCTGTGTTAACCTCACCAAGCTCAGTCATTCCAGGCAGAGTTTATCCGCCTGAACTTGTGCTCCCCTCCTCAGAAAGGGCAACGAGACACTGTCCTGCTTAGAGAGATCATTCATGTGACTTTGCACAACACCATGACAGCAGAAGCACAGGCTTGGGCCCAGGGTATGGGGCAGGGGTCTGTCCTCTGTCCCCAGTAACACCACGTGAGGACAGGTAGGCTGTGGGTTTACACTGCCCTTCATTTCCCAGCCAACCAAGAGCTGTCCCCAAACCTTTCCCTGCAATAACCAAGTGTCCCCACAGAAGCCCCTCAGCAATGTCCACCCTGCTGTTTCAGCAGCCGTATTCTGGCTCTCAGGAAAGAGTTTCTTTCAGTCTCTCTGCAGCATGGTCTGACTTTATTGCTGGCTCGTTCCAGCTCTCTGGTTTGCAGCACAGTCACACTGTGCTGGTTGAACAAGTATAACCACAAAGAAAATCTCTAACAGGAGGAAGGGCAAAGTGGGGACTTCAAGCTGGACCTCTTATGGAAGCAGCACAGAACCACCTCAACAAGTATCAGTTTGTAATAACTGCCAGAAGGCACCAAGTCACTTCTACCTGCAGCTGGTCACTGCTGAGAGCCCCTGTGGGTGACTCCTGACAAGCCAGACAGATCAAAACTCAAGTCTTTTCACCCTCCATTAGGTCCCTCTGGAGCCAGCAGGAGCAGAAGCTCCTCCACACACATTCCTCCTCTCTTGCCTTGTTTTCACACCCTGTTACAGGGCCTGAGTGCCCTGACTTCACCCATGTGACTGCACACCAAAGTGGATGGGAGAGCATTTGGCTTAAACCACTTCTGATACTCTGCCCAAAACATGAGGCCAACTTCTCCCAGTGCTCCAGCATGTGACAGCGAGCTGCTCTAACACACACAAAGGCCACCAAAGGCAGTGGATAATGCCACATTCATCTGCTGCCTGGACACAGGACAACTGGCAGCCCGAGGAACAAAGGCAGCTATCACAGACGAAAGGCACCATTAAACCCGCGTGCCTGAAATTCAGCCTTTCCGCTGCCCTGAAACGCCCTTTCAACAGCCACAGGAACCCCAGCCCTCCTCTCCTGACCAAAGGCTGCTCCAGAACTCATCCACAAGGCCAGACCCTCAGACTGAGAGCCAAGAAGCAGTTCAAAGCCATGCTTCAGCCTGTTCTGTGTCTTGGGATTGAGCTGCTGCCTTTGATGCTCCAGGACCCTTCTGACCCAGAGGTGGGAAAATTCTCCCACACCCCAAGTAAGGGGCTCTGGTCTCTCCCTCAACTCTTGTTTAACTCTGCCACTCCCTAAATTTATCTTCTCCCCCACCATCAGCCACAGTGCTGACTGCATTTAAAGAATGGGAAAGCAAGGGAAGATGAGGAAAAACTCAACTGCTTCCTTGGATTTCTTCCACTGTGACAGTGGGAAGGGCTCCAAGCTTGTTACCAACACAGCAACACTTTCCACAGAGTGCAAACTCTGAAGTCACAGCTTTGATCTGTCCAACTCTACATTAAAAGATGGGACTCTGCTCTGGATCCATAAAAGGATCCATAAAGGTCTTCCTGCAACTTCTCCTGTCTTCAGATGTTCAGGGGAAGAGATCTGCATCAAGAACATGCAGCTGTGTTATTCTGAGGTTTTATTTTAAGCTGACACATAATTAGGACACACCTCCACTCTTACCAATCAAGCCTGGACACAGCAGCCAGGGGAAGGAGTGGAGCAGTTGGAATAGCTTGTGCCTGAATAACCAGCAAGAGCTGCCCACTGATGAAAGCTGGAAAGCCCTGGCTCAGTGGCTGTTGCCCAAGGACTGTTCCTGGCCCAGACTGCAAAGCACCAACCTGAAAAGCTCCCAAACTTTGCCTCTGGCAGTGAGGGGCTTTGGCAAGTGCTGGTGGGAACACAATGACCTCTTGTGCCACCCTGGAGCAGCCAGGAGAGCAGCAGGACTCGAGCAAGGATACCTCTCATGCTGCAAGGAGGGGAAAAAAGCTGCAGGTCTGACAAAGCACTGAATGAGGCATCACCTCAAGTCCTCCTTAGCCCTGTCCATCCTCAAAGGGAGAGGGGTTCCAGTGTGAGAATCCAAACTAAATCCACCCAAATTCCTGCTCAGGGCTTCTGAATAAAGCGGAAATCTTTTTCCTCTAAACAAATCTTTTGTTGTTATTGTTGAAGGAAAGCCAAAAAGCCAACAACAGCCAAACACAAGAGACAAGGTGTTCCCAGATGCTTTGTAAAGCACAAAGGTCCTCTGGGGGGAGGAGAGACTGCCTCAGTATTAACCTGTGTACCCTGTGGATCTCAGTCAGTTCTAGCTCTTGCTCTACACATTTTTGTTTTCCCCCTCTGTTAGTTCCATCTCAAATTAGCTCTAACACAGAGCAGGATGTTGATTTTACAGCAGGACAGCAGAAACCTGCAGCGCCAGCTGGATGGAGAACACGGCTCACTGGAACACTCGTGTTGCTCATCTTCCCTGAACAACACAGTGCAGCCTCCAGCCTCTCACCCTCTGCCTTTTTTTTTGGCCAGGCACGAGATTTGAGCATTTCTGAGGTCACAGAGTGGATCCTTGCAATCTCTGAACTGTCCCACAGTGGAGCTGCCCCTCCTCCGTGTACACTCTGTACAGGAACGCTCCGAGCTCTCCTTTACTGAGAGATTACCAGGAAACACAACAATCACCTCCAGCCCCCACCCAGCAGAGACTTTCATTGTTCCACTTGCCCTCTGCCCCCCATGTTTTCCTGAAGTGCATGCAAGCAAACAGCTCTGCTTTTTGGATGGTCACTCACCTTTTGTTTTCCTGTCCACTGCAACTGGCTTTTTAGTTTCTGCTGTGAGCAACAGCTCGTAGGGGTGTTCCTCTTCCTCAGCTCCACTTCCCTTGCTCTTCCCCCGGGCAGCTGAAGCCTAATGAAGAACAGCACAATGTGGTGCTCTGCAAAGCAATGCTTTGTCCCAGCATAAATCCCACAGCCCCTATGCCACAGGTTAAGCAAAGAACTGGCAGAGAGGCCACACCTTCAGTGCAGAGTGTGAGCCAAAATGTAATTTGGGGTTTTTAACCCCCTCAAAAAAACCCACCCAAACCCCTTTAATTTTTAGTATTTCAGGCTGCTGACAGGTTTCCAGCACTGCCCAACTGTGCAAGGGCTGCAGAGAGCCTGGAGGGGGAAAAGAGCTGAGACCGTTATTCCTGTTCATCCCAACCCAGACTTGCTGTTGCCATTGGAATTTGCATCGTCATTCACTTTTTAGCTGCTGGCCCTATGAGGACAGGGCCGAAAAGAACAAAAGCCCAAATCCCTGCCACCCTCTCAGGCATCTCAGATCTGCATTTCTGACCTCAGGATGTATGGCATATTCAGAACTAAAGAGTCCTCAGGCAGCACTGTATGAACTCAGTTTAACTTCAGGCTGTGCAGCAGTGATTGTGCTCATTTAAATCCCCCAAAGCCTCTACTTAGAGGTGGTTTGTAACCCTGGCAGACTCTCCCTGAGCTGTTCTGGAAAGCCACCATCCATGTGCAGGGACAAGGTTTTGGTGTAGGATCCAGATGAGCCTTGCTGCAGACCCACACAGGTTGGTTTGCATCAATGCCAAGGATGACAGG
This sequence comes from Notiomystis cincta, assembly GCA_013398075.1. Classification (NCBI taxonomy): domain Eukaryota; kingdom Metazoa; phylum Chordata; class Aves; order Passeriformes; family Notiomystidae; genus Notiomystis; species Notiomystis cincta. Next base: position 31,534 of record VZRX01004429.1, on the reverse strand, counting down.
CACTGGATACCTCATGTGTCATCCCAGTGCTGAAGGGGCTAAACTGGCCACCAGGGCACCCTGCTAGCACAGCCAGCTGCCTTTCAGCACCATCTCCTGGCCAGATCCTGGCAGGTTGATGCAGCCCTGTCCCAGGAGCTCCACATGACCCAGGAATGCACTCTAAGAGGCTCCAAGAGAGCTGAGGAGGAGCACGGAGTGATAGAAAATTGTGAATGCCCTGGAAGTGTTCAAGGCCAGGCTGGATGGGGCTTGGAGCAACCTGGTGGAGTGGAAAGTGCCCCTGTCATGGCAGAGGGTTAAGACTGGATGATCTTTAAGGTCCCTTCCAGCCCAAACCATTCTGTGACCCCACGTGTGACTATTCCCAACCCCAGCAGGACAAACCCAAGCCAGAAACCAAACAATCCCTCCCTGCTGCCAGGACAGGGAAGAACAGCTCTGAACAAAAAATGCCCCCAGGGAGGGCTCTTACTGCTCAGCCCCCTGGAGCTGCCACTGCCTTGCCAGCAGAGCACATGCCACCTCCTGCTTGTCCCCAAAGCTGCTCCAAGGGCAAACTGGTACCTACCTGACTGCAACCCAGCCAGGAGCTCTGGAAACTTAAGGAGTCCTGGAGAGGCACCCAAGAGTCAGCAGCACAGCCAGGATTCTGACACCCACGTGCTGTTCTGCACAAACCCAGGTGGCTTTTAAAGTGACTGTTCCAATGGGAGGAAACGAGCCATGTCCGGCATGGGAAAGAACTTTTCTACCTGCTTTGAGCAGGAGCTGCCAGGCAGACCTGCTTCTTTCCAGGTAAAGGAGCTCATAATGAGCAAATTAGGGAAAAAAATTCTGACCAGATGGTGGCACAAAATCATCAGACCAGAACAGCAGGTAACAGTTTCTTGCCAGTGATCTTGGAAAAATCCTGCTCAGCAGCAGCCTGTTAGCACAGCAGCAGCCTGGACCTTCAGCCAGGCTCTGGTGCTCTCCTGACACTCCTGTGGATGATGATTCCTGTGCTGTCCTCTTTAAATGCACCAAAGGCAGGAGCTCTCCAGCAGCACACAGTTCCCAGCTTCTGCTTTGTGAACTTCCACAGGCCTGGTGACGATTTCCTCCGTCTCTCATCCTTCTGAGATCTCAGCAGTGTTTCAGGCTCAAATTCACTCAAAACAAAGACCATTGCTGGAGAACCCTGCTTGCTCTGTGGGCTTTGTGACCAGGAGCAACACCACCAAGTAAAGCTTTCTTCCAATTCAGCTTTTAATTCTTCAACCATGTTGTTTGCATGCATAAATGTTTATTGCCAGCAAAGCCTGAAAATAAGATGCTGTGAATAATGAGGATGCTCTTTAAGGTGTAGTTAATCCACAGCAGAGGACTTTGAAAGACTTTTTAAAGGGTAACTCATCTCTTCCTCTCTTCTCCCTCCCCAGAGCTGCAGACAAAACTCCTGGAGCCAACGTGGCGCCTTGTCCTTGATCTGCACTTCCCTTCCCGAGACAAGCAGTAAACAACTGGAACTGAAGTTTAATTTGACAATGCACATTCTTACTCAGCTCCAAACCCAGAAGGTTTCTGCAGATAGTGAAAGGCACCACTCAAGCACCTCCAAACAATCAGCTCCTTTGCCTGCTTGCACCAACGTTTTTCCGTGATGAAAGTGAAGTTTCTTGTTTATGCTCATCTGTTTTGACTGATAGCCCCAGCTTGGCAAGGAATAAAAAGACTACTTTGCAAAACTAGAGTCTGGCCCAACCCCAGAATACTCAATGACTAAGTGTCCTGGCTCCAGTGGGAGAGTGGGGCTGCAGGGTGGCAGATTGGGATGCTGCAGCAGAATGTTTACAGCATTCCCAGAGCGTGTGCACGCCTGCCCAGCCCAGGGAGAGCACGCTCCGAGGTGAGAAAAGATGGGCAGGAGTCAGAAAAGCAGAGCAGGCCAGGAGGAACAAGCAAAGGAAAAGGATCAGCCCCAAACTCCTCATCAGTATGTCCAAAAGGTCATTTCCAGGCAGGCACACGCTGCCTGTAAGATTTGTCACTGAAGTTGGTCACAAATCAAGGTCTGCCTGGCGAGTCACTCTGCCATTTGCCAGCAAGATTCCCTTTAATGGACTGTGCTTCCAAAGCCATTAAAGGCAGGACAACACAGCAGGTGTTTGGTAATTAAACATGGTAAGAAAGCTCAGCAGGAATGGTCAAGGCACGTTTCCCTCCCTCGTGTTTATTGTCATAAACAAGTTCTGCTTCCCAATTACTCCATGACCTGCTGCCCAGCTCTCCTGTGCCAGAGCCAGGCACAGGACTGGTTATCACCCCCTGCATTTGAGCAGCAGTGCAGGGAGCAGTCCAGTGTCACATCCCAGTTTCCCTGTTCACACATGGCTTGGAATTTACTCCCTCTCTGCAGTCAGTTCTGCTACAGCAGGCCATGTTCACCCCTGTCCCGTGGGGATTTGACACACTCCAGAAAACAGATCTCCTTTGTGCCCTGCAGAACTCCAGCAGATCAGCACATTCAAAGAAAGCACCTGCAGAAGCAGAGCCTGCTCCAACAGCAGAGGTGGCACACGCTCCATGGGCTTCACTGCCTTTGGGAGAGCACAGAAATCCACAGGATTTGGATTTGCTTTGAAGATTCTCCTGGGTGTCAGCACAAGTTGCCAAGGCACATTTGTGGTTTCCCACAGCCCTGTCTCCTGGAGAGTCCTTACACCTGAGGTTCACAGGCAGGTGAGTAACACGAGCAACAGGAAGCCGCAGCAATAGGGAATGGGAGAGCCTGAGCTCCATCAGAAAGCAGCTCACATGCACTGACCCCTGCAGAAGGCAGCTTCAACACGTGCTGGGCCACATCCTCAGCTGAATTCAAGCCCCTGATCCCTGCTCATGTCAGTGGGACCCACAGGCCCACGCAGCTCCTCCACAGCTGGGAGCTCAGAGGAAGCAGGAGCTCCGGGCCCCTCTGTGTTTCAGTCCAACTGAGGATGCCTGTGGTGGGATCATTACTAGAGGGCAACAGCCCACATTGCAACGTGGGTCAGAAAAATCTCTTCCTAAGGGAATTCTCAGCCAAGAATAGGAAAAGTAAGGCTGAGGGTCAACTCTGAGGTGCCCTGGAAGAACCGGACAAAGGAAGTTCCCATGGTAAGGGACAGCAGCAGTGCTGAGTGAGGGAATACTTCACATTCACAGCCCAACGAGCACAGGAGGTAACGGCATCCTTGGCTCCTCCCAAACTATTTAAACCACTCTCCCATGAAACACACCAGAGCAAGCCCCATGTACCTCACAGGGAGCACTGTGGCCTGTCTTCTTCTCCACATTCTGCTCTTCCTCTTCATCAGGTGGGGGCTTGGCAGGCGGGGGAGGACGTTCTCTCTGCAGGTGACACAGACACTGTCAGCTGTGCTGGTACAGCTCTATGTCCCTTCTGCCCCACCAGTCCTATGTCCCCAGTGCTGTGGATGCAGCAAGGACCCTTTCCAATTAATCTGGGTGGAGGAGAAGTTCAGCACAGAGCTGGGCAATGGCTGCTGCCTTTCCTCCTCTTCCTCAGGACACTGACCTGTTCACACAGGTCTCACTGAGACCCAAGCCAGCATCTCCACAGCACTACACAGGGGAGTGAGCAACAAGCTGATGGGGAGAAAGGGCCTGTGGCTTAGTGAAAGTGATGCCAGAGGAACCTTTTCTAGTGGAAAACTCTACAGATCAAGAAACAACGCTGCACTGCTCTCCTCTGATATTCCCAGATTGCCATTGGGCAGCTGGAGCTGCTGGCTGGTCCTGGGCCAAGCACATCCTGGGGTCACCTCCTGCCTGGCCACAGCTCCATCTAATGGCAAAGGGAGCAGCAGAGCTGCACTGCTCCAACTCAGAAAGGCTGGGGAGAAACTCCAGTGAGCTACTGGAGCATGTCCCACTTCCTGTTCTCTTTTCACTGTAATTCAGCCTCTCCTCTTTCCTTACCTGTGACAGACCTGAGCTTATTTCACAGCAGACACCATCAGCACAGCACAATGACAAGATCAGTAACAGGACAGTGCACCTGGTACTGCACACCTGAGAGATCTGGCCAAAATGTCCATCATCCAAAGCTTTTGTCTCATTTCTATTCTACTTGCTCTCAGCATAAGCCAAAGGCTGCACCTCTTTGCACAGAGGGGAACCATGGTTACTGTGCCCCCAGCAGTTTAATTGTTCACTGCTGCTCTGCCTTTTGTCCAAAAATGCCTCTGCAGAGCAGGCTTTGGAAAACCAACCAGAACACAGAGCCTGAAGCTGACCCAGCACTGCAGGACCTGTGTCCCACGTGCCCCACAGCAGCCTTCCCACGGATCGCTGCCGGGGCAGCAGATGCAGCTGACAGAAGGTGAGGAAGACTTCTCTGGGGACAGTTCCAGGAGCTCTGCACTGCCTTGTAAAGCCTGGAGTACCCTCTACAGAGCTCTGCAAGTAATACACAACAAAAACCCCCTTCCACTGCCAAATAGTCTCCAACAGGTTATTCTTATAGATAATTTCCTGAGAGCATTAGCTTTGGTAAAGCAGTGAGCAAGACATGAGAAAATGCTCCACACAGGTTGCCAGAACATTTTTCAGGGCAAGAAATCAGCCCTTGTATGAAATGTAATCTCCTGACAGGCCAAGATTCACTGGCACCACTATCCAGCTGCCAGAAAACAGAAGGAGATGAAACAAAGAAGAGGCTGCTTTTAGGCAATCCCTGTGAAGAGGGCAGGGAAGGAGGAGAGGCACCTGCCTGCTCTGATCAATGCCAGGGAAGGATTTAAAGATTTCCTCAAGCTTGGGCAGCCTGCTGCAAAACCTGACCCTGCAGGGCAAGCAGGGGTGAGCTACCTACAGGCCTGACTCCAGCTGCTTTGAGGCCACTTGGCTCAGCCTCCCTGCTCAGAGACTCCCGGTCGGACGATCTCCCGCTGGCCAGGCTGTCCAGGGAGTGGCAGGATGTGGCGTTGTACAAAGCTTCATAGGGGCTCTCCTCCTCGGGGTTCACATCAAAATCAATGATCAGCTCTGTGACAGCTCTGTCCACATCACCTGTGGGGGGAAGAGAGACACGGGGTGGTCACTGGATCTCCCGACCTCGGTGCTGGCAGGGAGAGGAATGCTGGTGATGCCCACCCTGAGATGTCCGGCCCGAGGCATCGGTGGCTGGAGCAGGCGGGGCTGGAGCAGATTTCTCCACAGCTTTGGCACTTTTCTTCCCAACGGTGTAATCTGCAAGGGGGTTGGGGGGACAGGGTCAGCTCACATCAGCCTGGTTTTCTGTCCCCTCAGCACACGGCGCTCCCTCCCTCGTGGGTGGAAGGCCAACTGTCAGCTTATTAAGTGTCCCCCAAAAAAATAACATTATTAAAACTCGCAGCTCAGATCCCAAAATAGAAGCAGGCGGCCTCTTTAATCACGGGCACAAGGGCAGGGATGGTCCTTTGAACTTTCAGAGTCTTTAATCAGAAAGCTGCAAAGCTGCTGCACGGACACAGTCACGGAGCAGATTCGTGTTGTAGACACAAGCTCCATCACTGAACAGAGCCATAACAAGAGAAACCAATTCCAGCTGCAGCCCCCAGCCACAGGCAAAGCCAGAAACATTCAGCTGATGTAACATCCAACAGCAGCTCCCTCCTGAGGAAAACTAACAGCCTTTATCTGCAACACCTTCCGTTTTAAGTCCATCTTTGTCTTCAGTTTTAGAATAAAACCCAAACCCACCAGCCTCACAGGCACAGCTTAGTTAAAAGTCTGAGAAGTGCTTTGAACCTGCAAAGCTCCCAAATGCTCAGCATGAATAACACACCCCAGCTCCAAATGCTTCTGATCCTCCCCACAGCTGAGAGGAAATGCAGACAGCGTAATTACAAGGTATGAATTTAGCCAAGATGTCACATTTCATTCCCGAATTTGGACAGACACAATGGACCAAGCTCCTTTATAAAACACAAGTAATCAAGGCCTTTTCTGTAAACCTCATCTGCAAATTCCATGCCCAAGCCTCACAAGGAGGCGAGGAGCAGGATGTGAGATCTGTGGACAGCGATTTGCCTACACAGACACATAAAGGGGAGTTACACCAGAACCATTTCTAAAGCTGTTACTTTGCATTCTGCAAGCAGATTTAGGCTATCCTTAATTTTAATTAACTTCTAAAGTGAGCTAAACAAAGCTCAATTAAGCCCATTTAAACTGTAAAAGTCACGCCACACTCCCTCAGCAAAGGGCTAATCCTCCTAAATCCGCCCCAAGTCCTCCTCCAAAGGTTTGGTCTGGAGAAGCTCACCCCAGCATTTCAGCACTGGTCCTTCCAACACACGAAGCTGCTTCGCTTTCAACACTTTCCAGCTTTAGAAAAGCACATCCTGTACCTGCCCCTGCAAAATCAGCACCCTGAGCTTTCCCCTCCTGCCCAGAGGCAGAGCTGCATTACCCACCTTCGATGAGAGCTGCTATGTGCTGGCTTTTCTGGGAAGGAAGCTCCCTCACGATGTCCAGAGCAGTCAGGCCCCTGTTATCCTTTATGTTCACATCAATACCTGTGGCAACAGGGGTACAGAGGGCAAAAGCAAGAATACTGTCTAACTATGTGCAGGTTCCTGTATTTCATCAAGTCACATTTGTGATCATCACTGGGGGGAGATAAAAAACACTCTAGAGACAAATCTAAAGCCAAACTCCAAGAGCCAACCTCTCCTACATTCTGCTCTGAGGAGCTCCAACAGCTGGATGGAGAAACCTGCTGCACTAGAAAGGGATTTCCTCAAGCTCTGGGTGAAGGGATCACCACATTAGTGCTTCAAAGGGGGAACATTCTCTCACCTGCAGCCAGCAATATTTGTACCACATCTGTCTTGCCAAACAAAGCAGCTTCGTGCAAAGCACTGCCTTTCTCAGTCTGCAAATTAAATGGAAACATAGCATGAAGCCAGACAGCAGGGAATGGTGAGGGAGGCACGGCTCAGAGGGTTATGGAAGCAGTAAATACACAGCATTGTACACGAGGTGTGGGCGCTCTACCTACGGCTGAGGACGGACTATCAACGTTACTACAAGGCTGAGGATGCGGGATGGAAAAACGGGGATGGCTCCATCAGAGAGACCAACAAAGGGCCTTCTACAGCCTGGCAGGAGGCCACGTCCTGACAAGGAAAAACAAGACCCACACACAAGCCATTGCTGTGAAAACAGCACATTCACGAGTGGCTTGATAGGAAGAGACATGTTTGCCTCCACTGCTATCAAGAGCTCAGAGCGCTGCAGGGCAGGACAGCTTCGGCCACGGGGCGTTTCTGCCCCTCTCGTGTCTGGGGCTTTGCCGGGCCCCTGCGCAGGCGTGAGGCATGCACAGCACCCGAGTGCCTCCCCAGAGCTGCACAGACAGCCCAGCAGAACACAAAGCTCTCCTCAGCTTCTGCAAGTGCTCCCTCTGCGAGGAGGGCGGGTGCAGCTCTCCAATCCGCGCCACCAGCCCAGCCCCACTCAGACACGCCCGATACCTGGTAGTTGCTGTCCATGCCAGCATCCAGGAGGACGTGGACCACGGCCTTGTGACCGTTCCTGGCTGCCAGGTGCAGCGGGGTGTGTTTCTTAGTGTTGCAGCTCAGCAGGTTGGGGTGGGCGTTCAAGAGCATCTTGACCACTTCCAGCCTCCCGTAGAGCGCGGCCAGGTCCAGGGGGGTCTCGAACTTGTTGTTGCGCATGGTGGGGTCGGTGAGCTCCTCCAGCAGCACCTTCACCACCTCGGTGTGGCCGTGCTGGGCCGCGCAGTGCAGCGCCGTCTCGTTGTCGTTGTTCTGCGGGGCACAGGCGGCAGCGCCTCAGGGCCGGGCCGGCGGCTGCCCCGCGCCTTGCTCCAGCATTGAAGTTTAAATGCAAAAACAAGACAAAAAAAGCAGTGGGGAAGCAGAGAGCCCAGTCTGAACCAGCCTGAGCGATGTTTCATCGTCTCCCTGGGTGTTTGGAGTCCTCTCACAAGCTCATTGACCGGCCTGCCCAGCCACAGCTTCGGGGATGGCCAGAACAACTCACTTCAGCTGTGGGAAAGAGGGCTACAGATGGACCAGCCTGCTTTCTAAGCACTAGGGTCAGAATCCAGGGGCCAAGCTAAAGTTTAAGGGATGCTGAACTGTATCCAGATTCCCATTAATGCTGCTGGGACCTGGGGAAGGCAGTCTGGTGTCTCGGCAGCATCCCACACTTCAGGGTGCCACAAAAATAAAAGGCTGAATATAAGGCAGGCAACCTGTTGTGTGAATTCTCTTAGCTGGAGCTTCATCGTCATCATTTTAGATTTAAACTTCAATTGTTTCAAATCCTACTTATCCTGGTTAAACAGTCATTCCACCTCTGCAATTCTGGCTGTTTAGAGAAAGGGTGCACCCAGCCCCATGCAGTTTGTGAACCAGAGAGCCGTGCAATTCCACCACTGCAGAACAAGCCAGGCCTCAGGCCAGCTGAGGGAAGCAACGTCTCAGTGACAAGGGAGCACCCCCAGCTGGAAGCCAGACCCAAACCAGTGCATGCAGCAGCAGCCAGGCTAAGAACCAGCAATGCAAAGCCCAAAGATGAGCAGTCCAACACCCTGCACATGCAGGTGCAAAATAGGAACATGGCCAGATCTAATAGAGCCTTTTCTCAAATTAAATTCCTCTCAAGTTTCTAGTTTTACTGCTGTGTGTCATCCAGAGAGGGATTCAGGTTTAAGCACTTTAGAAACAACTATCTGACAATATGACCCCAAAAGAAGTTTAATACAAACAGTTATACACTCCAACTGAAAGAATCGTGGTGGAATTTGTCATTTTAACATTTCCATTAAAATAAACAGAATGTTCTTGTCCTGCTGGAGGCAGCAGCACAACTGCAGAAGGGAATTTGATCCCTGCCTGCCTGCTGTGAGAGCACAAGCACACCTTGGGACACTGCTCAGTACTTTGCACCATGTCACAAACTCGCGAGGCTGCACGAGCACTCGGATCCCTTCGAGGTGCTCAGTCACTCCCAGGCTCACAGGAATCCTGCCAACCCCTCACTCGTTTGTATCTGGCTTTTGCATCACTTCTCAGCCACGGGCAAAGCAGGAGGGGAGTGGGAGCTGGAGGGCTCTGGCAGCTGCAGCTGGCACGGAAGCGAAGCGGAGGAGGCCGGATCGGGCACATGCAGGGAGAGGGGGCAAACGGGGCAAAGCATCACTGCCAGCACAGGAGGCCCAAGTCAGACAGGCTCTGTCCTGGGGGGAGGCACAGACACGTGGACAGAGGGGACTGCAGGATACAGAGTCTGCACAAAAAATATACAAACGGAGCGAGAGGGGACAGAGGAGAGAAGATCGGAGCTCGCACCTGCCCGCCGGCTCACGCTGCTGCTCTCGGGCGCTTACAGGGCTGGCAAATCCCATTATTCCCATCTGACAGGGCTGGGAGTGCAGGGATCAGGGGGCCCACGACAGCTGGGCCCAGGCTCTCAGCCTGCCCTGTGGCACAAGGGATCCTTGCTGGCAGGCTTTGGAAAGGCTGGATGACCCCAGCCCCTCTGAGCAGAGGGGGCACACACTGCTCGTGCCGTGCCAGCCCTGGCTACTGGGGATTTCCTTGGCTAGGACTGCCCCCCTCTCCTTCCTTCCTCCCTAGCACAGGGTATGTATCCCTCAGGGGGCTTTAGAGCATGCAGCAGCTCCAAGCACCTGCCTGAGGGCTCAGAAATGGGAACACAACATCTTTCCTGCAACTCAGTCCAATTTCCCCCAAGCGGATTGGGGCTCCAACGCTCGAGGCAAAATCCCCAGACTTTCCTCCTTCAGCAAAGGTCACCAGGCAGTAAAACTCCCCTGAATCATCACAGCAAATCTCTCCCAATTCCAGACTGTGCAGTGGAAACTCCCACTACTGCCTGAGTCTTTACTGCCTCCATTTTGGGAGAGTTTTGAGCAGCCAAAAATACTGCAGTTCTTCCAGGCAAGGGAGTTTGCTCCCTTCCTGCATCACTTCTCCAGGCACAAACCAGAGCAGTGAGCAGGAGTGCTCAGACCCACAGATGTACCAGGGATGGAAAAGGAAAATTCCATTCCAGCAGCCAGAAGGCACGTGGCTTCAAATTTCAGAACTACTTAGAAAAATAGAGCACTCAGGAGGGCTGAGGGGCTGCATTCCTACAGGAATCCTTGCAACCCTCCAGCTCTCAGCTGGGGGAGAGGAGCTGGGAGCAACTCCTGTCTGCAGAGCACAAACAGGACACAGAGCAGGGATGGCTCTGCTTTCCTGTGGGCTCCAGCACAGGTTTCAAACCCTGGTAATGTGATACCACTCACCACAAACAGCCCTGCTGCTCCTCATCCCATGCTCAAGTGGAGAATCCACAGCCCTTTCAGGTGCTGTGTCAGTCCTGCACCCCCTGCTCCCAACACACCATGAGACAGCACTGACTGAGCAGAGTTCAAATAAGGGAAAGTTTTCTGACCTCCAGAGATCTGAAGGGTTGAATAAACTGCCAAAGAAAGGCCACAGAGCTGTCCCTCTCTGAGGTTTTTGAGAAGTTGGTGGGCAAACCCTGGTCAGGAATGGTGTAAAATTTGATCCTGCCCCAGGGCTGGGGAACAGGGCCCTTCAGTCCCTTTGTAGATTCCTTTGTAGGATTTTTGTCAGTGTCTGTGTGTCCAACACAACCCTGCCCTAGTGACCACCTGCTGTTTGGCTGCTCCTGAGTTTGTGTGACAGGTACAACTCCACGTGCTCTTCATCACACCTGGCCAGGAACTGGTGCAAAGCTGGTCAGAACTCGTGATGAGCCCAACAACTGTGTGCAAATCATCTCTCTCTCTCTTTAAACCCAAAGCAAAGATTCCCAAAATCTTGTCTTGCTCTAGAGAGCACCTCAGCCATTGTGAACTGAACTGAGGCTTTAAATAATGCACTCCTCCACAGTATAAACCCCAAATTAGAGGACTCTGTAAACAAAAATCCACAAGAAATGGAACTCCCTGGATATTCCCTCTTTACATTCCTTCTTCATTCAACACCCCCAGTACTGGAGGGTGTAAGATTTTACTTGGTTATTGGCAATGTTTAGGAAGCTCCTTTCAGGCAACTGAACTGCTCAACTATGATGTTTCCACAGAAGACATAAAGGCATAAAATTCCCATCCATATTTTTTCAAAAATTCCTGATTCATTTGAGCTTCATGGGAACACATTTGTGCTCAGAGGGTGGGCACTGGTGACCCTGAAACAGGGCTCTGCCAAACCACACCTAACTCCCAGCAAGCACAGGAGCTCTGGCTGTGTATTTCTAAGGTCCTGCAGACCAAGCAGAGGCAAACTCTGAGAGGCAGAAACCTGCCATGGAGGGCTGGATCCAAAATAACTGGCTGGAAGCAGCTGTGGCATGGTGGCTCATGGCAGAGGTGTCCCAGGACAGAGCAGCAGATTGTTTGCCACCCCTGGCTTGCAGCCTCACTAGAAATAAAACTGAAAAATGGTGTCTGAGAAACCACCACCAGGAATTTGATCTGCTTCTTCAACAGCTCAGTCTCAGCACATTGCAGGAGCTGATGTTGTGTCTTTTGTAACTCAAGAACAACTGAAAACGAGAGAGGAGCAAAACAGGCCAGAAAACAGGAACAGGAGACCAGGGCTGAAGGGTCAAACAACACCACAGACTGAACATCAAAAGAGAAACTGATGTAATAAGCAGGACATGGAGGACTTGGGAAGGGAGGCAGCAACATCACTGCCCTCCCTTCTCCCCACCACCACCACCACAGGAATTAACTGTCCATTCAAACAACACACAGAGCATTATGCATTTGGTAGGAGAAAAGGCATCAAAATTCACTCCAAACAGCCCACAGAGAAAATGCAACCATGGTTAAGCAGGGGAAAAAATTTCTTCTCTTTGCATTTATCAGCAACATCAGCACATGAAACAAAACCTAGAACATTTAATTGAAGTAACATTACCTTTGGGAAGTCATCCAGCCCAATCAAGCAAACTGACCATCACTGCGAGTCCTACAAGGCTAAGCAAGGAAGGAGCCCCCAGGAAAGTAAGGAAAAGCTTCCCTTTAATTATGTTTCTATAACTGCTTTGAAGAGAGAAACCCAGAGTAAATAAATGGTCCCAATTTCCTTTTCCCCAAGCAGCTGCAAAGTGAACAGGTATTATTGCACCTGGAAGCAAGCTTGGAGTGAGGATGCAGTGAAATGCTGACAGCAAAGTACACACCTTGGCATTGATATATGGGTCAAAGGGGCCGTACTTTTTGAGTTCTTTGATCTCAAGAGCATTCTACAAAAAGGAAGAGGAAAAAGAAAAAAATGTGATAATGAAATGGGTGAGATACAGCAACAAAGCAATGGGTGACTCCAGGGGTGGAACGCCAGGACACAGCATCTTGTTCCAGTCAGAGCCAGGGCCAGCAAAAGCCATTCCAGCTGGGATTGCTGTAACCTGCACCAGGCTCCAAGCACTTCTCTCACTTAACAGGGCTCCTACTAAACAGACATTAATGAAACATTACCTGCAAGGATCATGCTAAGCCTTGGATCTTTTGCAAAGATTTCCCCTCTAGCTGCCCTACTCAGAGCAGAACATTTACACTCCAGGCCCTCACTCAGCTCTTGTCAGATTGATTGAAAAGGGCACTCAAGCCTATGTAACCAGGCTGAGTGCCTGCAGCTGTGCCTGGAGACATGATTAACCACAGCCCCAATCTGGAAAACTATCACCAGAGACATCAGAACACACACTCCTCATTGTTCCTGCTCAGTGGAGGAGTGATAGAGAATTGCACTACAACCAGATTTTTAATTCCAGGATGTTTTATCAGCATTTATCCCTGGGGCAGCCTGGTGCATCGAGTTACCCATCCTGGGAAACTTCAGTGTGGCACACAGAAGGGCTGGGACTCCTACACCTGCCTCTGAAAGGAGTTTGCTCCCCAGCTTCTGAAAAACAGCACAGACTCCCCAGCTGCTCACCTTGACTGTGAGCTGAACTCAAGCCAGAGGTGTCTGACCTACCTGGGAATTACCTTTGGGATCAATGTCCAGGTTTAACCTGGTGGCACTAAGGCAGGCCAACCTATTTTGGTTTATTCCTTTCCTCCTGAGAGAACACTTGAGTGGTTTGGGAGTTGATTCCCAGGGACATCAGATGCTCCTGCCTAAGGGACAGGACAACCCCAGCCCATTGCAGCTTTAGCCACCTGGCTTAGGCCTGTCCTGTGTGTCTGCCAGGCTCACCCAGGGAGAGGCAGTTCGGTGACACTGCTCAGCTGAGCTCATGAAACAAAACTCTGCAACAACAGCAATATTTGGGTCTTCCAGCAGCAGCATTTCAGAAGTTCCCTGGAATTTAAGGTACCTCTGATGTCCTTGGGGCAGTTCCAGAGGAGCCAGCCCTCTGCAGTGGACACAGCTGTCTTGTACCTCTCACTCCCTCTGCACCTCAGACAAAACCATCAGCTTGACAAAAGGAACAAATCCAAGAGGCTTTTTTTTCTTGCCTGATTGAGAAAATAAGTCTTTAAGATTAAGCTAGGGATTTATCTGGGGGCAAGTAGTGTTAAAATTGTCTTAGAACTTACAAATCAGTGAACTGGAGCAAGTGCCAGAGACAAGCCAGGAGAGCAGCTAAGAGAGCACGGCCAAAGAGACTGAACAAAGCTGCTTGGATTAGTTCCTAAAGGAGGGAGCCAATGGATCCTCTGCAGAACTAGAAACCTGCTCAGCTATCCAGCAGCTGAAAGGAAAACTGTGGGTTAGTTTTAAAAGCCCAGAAGCAGGAGACCACTGTTGAATGTTGAGCAGTTCTCATATTTATGTGTCTATCTATAAAACTCAAATACCTTTTGATCCTACCACTACCTCAGACCTGAATGTATTGCTTTAGGCAGTGCCTTTCTTACCCCACCAGCAAGCAGGACCTTACAACCATTGCTACTGGTTTGGGAAGGGTCAGGAGTCAGCTGAAGGAGTCTCTCTCCATGCCAGGGAAGTGATTCAAGGACACATTAGAGAAAATCAGGCAGACCTGCTCATTCACTTTGGTGTGTGAAGGGCCCTGGTGGATGAGGAGCTTCACTATGTCAGCATCTCCCTTCCAGGCTGCCAGGTGCAGGGGGTAGCAGCCCTTACAATCTGCCACGTTGGTGAGAGCGTCGTTCCTCAGCAGCACTTCCACAACATCCCTGCAAGAGACAGGAACAGTCAGTCCGTGTTCCACAGCTCACATTCTGCACCAAGTACTGAACAAGAGGTTAATCTGAGCAGGAGTGTTTCAGAGATCCCCTTGAAATGTGATTTTTAAGTGGTCCTATTAAATGCTGCCAAAGGATATAATAATAAAAAAGAAGGAAATATTACTGAGATGAGCTCAGGGAAGATTCACATTAACTCCACACTAATAGAGCTAAACAGGGGCTGAAGTCAGCCACAAGCCTCTGCTGCAAAGTGAATTGCACCAGCACAATGAAGGTGAATAAAGATTTTAACTCTATTCCATTTCTCAGGCAGCAATGAACAACACGAGATCTACTTAAAAATGTGATAGGCACACAGGGCAATTGTTAAGTGGTGCAGGCCCAGACCACCCTGGACACCTGCAGGGACTGTCCCTGCCCCTTTCACACGGTGCTACAGCTTACCCAAATTGCTGAGAAATAAAAGGGTGGTTGAAACCTCAGTGTTTGAGATGCAAGATCACGCTGGGCAGCAGCCAAAGCAGTGACATTCTCCACTTGCCCTGAAGATGGAGTAGTGCTGCACCAGTGCCTCAGCTGGTGACTGAAGCACACGACAGTGGCCAGGGAAGCACAAAGCATCCACCCCCTGCGACCCGAGGCACGGGAAGGGGACTCACTTGTGGCCATTGAGAGCAGCGTGGTGCAGCGGGGTGTATCCAGTACTGTCAACACAGTTCACGTTTGGCCCTCTCCAGATGCTGCAAGACAAAAAACACACAGGGAAGACTCAGGCAAACACCAAACAGGGACAGAGCAAGGGCAGGCTCAGCAGAGCTCTCATGCCAAGGCAGGAATCTGAGAGCTGAGCAGAACACAGCATGCAGTGGAAGGTCAGTGGAATCACTCCTCTGCTTCACCTCACCCTCCTGCTCTCCAGCCACAGCTCCCACTGCCTCACATCCTGCAGCCATACACAGCCTTGCCAAAAAGCATCTTCAGAGGAACATGTGTCTATTAGACTGAACCACAAGAGACAGCAAACCATCGACCCACTGCTAATTCACACCCCACAGAAGAATTCTGATGGCTCTGGGAAACTGTCCTCCTCCACAGCAAGAGTCACAAGGGGTGGGTGTAAGTCAAAGACTGTGGGATCCAGCCTGCTCTTGGTCACCACTGTGATCCCACACTGACTTCTCACTGTCCCAAAATCACTTCCATCTGTCAGCTGCTGGCAGTCTGCACCAAAGAGTAGGTGGTCTCCCAGCACTTCTGAGAGCATTAACTTCCCTCCCTTGCTCAAAAGTCAAGCAGCACAGATTTAAGTATTAACCCTGGCAAGGATTACTCTTCCTCAAGCCCTGGGGGGTGTCCTGTTCACATCAGCACAGAATGGCACGAGTAAGAGGCCAGTGCTGCTCCTGAGCTCGTTGGGAAGGGAGCTGTCCCTCCCCAGGGCCACCACCCTCTCCCAGAACAGGCATGAAACTCAAACCAGAACACTCTTAAAAGCAAACTGGAGCTGTTTGCCTTGCCTGAGGATGGCCCTCTGCAGCACAACCCATCACCTGTGTGTGCTGGCCTGTTTCACACACCATCCCTTTAGGAATTACACGGGGTTTATTACAAGCCCTGACGATCCCACTTGTGCTAATGTGTTACATTTTCCTGCTTTGTTTTCTTTGGGGGTAAAACTTAACAGCACCCTCTGATCCCCAGCTGAACTGGTTTAAAATCAGCCAGCTGTGGCTGTGTTTGAAGCTGGCCTTTTCTGAGCAATCCATTTCCTCCCCAGCATGAAATCACAAGGACTCACATGGCCCAGAGGCTTTCTAAAACAGCACTGAGGGGCTGCTGGGCAGGAGCACCTCAGTGCCACACAGCAGGAAAGGCACCAAACCAATGGGAATCTCATGCAGACCAACTGGAATTCCAGCAGGGAATGAAGTAGTAGACTCACTCTGAAGCATGTTTCAGTGGGAAATGGAAAGTCTGTCCCTGTCCCTTCCAAGTGACTCCCGATCTGCAGAGCATTATAAAAGGCTTTGCAGTCCTGAGATGGACCTGAGCTCTGCTAGAGGACAGGCAGCTAAGGGGAAACTTTATCCAAGAGGACAGGCAAGTGAGCCACAAAATCCAATTTGCAAAGGATCAGAGGCTTATCCTGAGGCATCCTGCACGCCACACACCACCCTGTGCCCCAGGAGCAAGAGGCAGATCAATACACACATGGCAGTGCACCTCCAGCACTGACAACAGTGTTCACAGGGTGATGGCTTAAACTACATCCAGAAGGCCAGTGAGACACCCAAAAGCCCCACTGAGAGTGTGCAGGAGTGCCCTGCCTGATCCAGCTCTCCAGACCTGAAGTGTGAAGAGGACTGAGTAGTGCTCAGCTCTGGTTTGCTCCTGGCAGTGGGCTCTTGCAGTGTGGTTGCCCAAATAATTTATTGCTGGATTTAAAGTGGCAATTAATGGTTAGAACTAGTGCCAGAAAGCCTTGTGTGCAGTCTAGAGCAGTTCTAGCATTGCACCTGTGCTGCCTTTGCCTGGGCTGTACCCTGGGCAGTGCCAGAGTCCCGTGGTTTTACACATTAAACTGAGCCGCCTTTGGAAGCTGAGCTCAAACTGCTTGAGGGTGAACACGCGAAAAACCAGCAGCAATTAACACAAATGTTTCTTTCAGCTGAAGTTATGAAACGAGGAAAAGCAGGGTCAGTGGTGCAGTGGGCAGGGCTGGGGACCAGAGCCTGGGGCATCTGTCCCCATCGGAGCGTGGTGTCCCTGGGATAAAACACCTCCTTAGAAATCTTCAGGTCAGTGCTTCAGAGGAAAATGCAAAGTTTGTTCAAGGAGCTCAGGGGAGGAGAAAAGCTGGAGCCCAGGAGGGAGCTGGCCCAGCAGTGAGCACTGGGTGCTGGACAAACCAACTGCCAGGATCTAAAGATATTTAAAAAAAAACATCTGCTGTGTCCTCTCCTCCCCTTTGCCTTTTTGTTCCTGCAAATAAAGAAAGCTTTTATCAAAGAAAGGTCAAATCACCCAGAAGATCAGACTGGAAGGATCCAAGAGGAAAACTATTTATATTTAGATTTGGGGACTGCAGTAAAGTACATCACTCCCTTCCCTCCTCTTCAGCTCTGCCAGAAAGGCCATACAGTTCTCCTGAGGTATGAAAACAGGGTGCTGAGAAAAGCAGAGCACAGAGCCCAGAACTCTCTGTGACTTTGGGCTGGTTTTGATTAAATAGAAACCCCAATCCCAGCACAGGCAGGAGAATGCTGTAAATACAGGTCCCCAGTAAAGGTCTGGAGACAATTTGACCACTGCTACTTTTTGATATCTTTTCTCCCCCAGTCCCCCAAAACCCCTTCACATCAAAGAGGGGGTTGCTTTTACACTATGGTTTCTGTTCTCAAAGGATTACTCAGGTCTCATCCACCCTCTGCTGCACCAGGGCAGCATCTGAAGATGCTCATGATGGCTTCTGCTTAAGATAATTAAGACTGAATGTTGAGGGCATCAGGAAAGCTCTGAAAACAGCAAAATCTGCTCCATTTAAACTATTCCTTGTCCTTGGTTTTCTCTTGTTCCATGATTCAGCAAGTGCTGTAGGCCTTAAATAAAGCTTCCTGCTTGTGAAAACTGCTGAATAAAGCACATGCTTTAGGTCACAGTAAAACCCCAAAGTTCCTTTAAACAGGACCATATTTTTCCTCTTGCTTTTCCATTTCTTTCTTCCCAAGAGCTGTAACTTCACTCACAAAACCACCCCAGGCAGGGAGCTAAAGCAGGGCCAAGCCTGGAGAACAACGTGGTGTTTTCAGCTGAAATGATGAACCTTTGGGGCTGGTTTCTGGTCTCACTAACACGAGTTAAGGAAGCACCAGGAGAGCTCAGGGTGCTTGTGCAGAGCAGAGGCCACTGCACCCTGTGTATTTACACACCCAACACCAAAGACAAGAAGCACAATGAGACATCAGCAAACACGAGTGGCTCGGCCCCAAGTCACCAAGAAGTTTAGAGCAGCTGAGCACTGGCCTCAGATGTTTGTGTTCTTCACTCAGAGCCTGAGAGACAAAGTGTCAGGAGGGCAGTGAGGGCTGCTTTCCCTCGAGTCCATTGCCCAGAGGCCACTGCAGCAGGTCAGTCACACACTCCAGCAATCCACATCCACACTGGATTCCTGGATTCCTGCACCAAACGCGACCCTCGCCTGGTATTTCCTGCTTACAGAGGGAACACAAACAACCCAGAGGCTCTGGGCAAGGCTTCAGGGTTAGGAAGCTGCCTGTGTTTTTCTGAAGTGTGGGGAAGGCACTGCTGCAGCCACCTCAGCAGCAGGAAGGGTTTGGTATGGTGGGACTCCCAACAGAGCAGGGACCCCACTCCTTGTGCACCCCAACCACCAGATACTACAGCAGCTCTTGTAAACAAATGGCTGATGCAAGGCTGGAGAAGATTAAAGCAGAGTATTGCAGGGGTAAGGGACTCTCAGCCCCTCTTGGTGGGTTTTGGGAAAGCCAAAGGAGAGCAGCTGGTCAGATTCCAGATATTGCAGTAGTTGCAGAGGAAGCCAAAGCCACAAGCTTCTGCTTCTGCACTCCTCAACTTCTTGGCCCAGATTTTAACTTGCTGTAAGAAAAGTGGGTAGATTTTCCTCAAAGTCAAAGGCTCACAAGCTCAAGTACAAGATGCCAGAACGGACAGGGAAAAACAGGGACCATAATAAAGGCAGGACACAGAAGTGACCCAGCTGACACTGCACAACACCACAGCCAGCACAAGAGCTGACAAGCCCAGGCTCCATTTTCAGAGCCCAGCAGAGCCACTGACCAGGGATTCCAGTGAAAGTCCTCAGGGTCAGTCCACTTTGACTGACATACCACAGCATCAGAGCCATGCCTGGCCCTCTGCACAGAGCCAGACCTCAAGCTCCCACTCCACCAGCTCATTCTGAGCGAAGCAACAGCTCTCATCAACAATTGCCAACAGCTCCAGCCTCATTGCCCAACAGCTCCAGACAGTTCAGCCAGTGTAAGGTCAGCAGGGTGCTGCATTTCCAGCATTTCCACCAGTGGAGCAACACTGTGCAACAACGAATCCTCTGACGGCCAAATGATCCCTTTTCCCACAGAAAGGGGCAGAGCCTTTTGCTCCTCAGGGGCAGTGGGTGGCCAGGAGTAGGAAACCTGCATGAGTTTGCAAAGTGACAGCAGCCTGTGAAGGATCAGCTCAGGAAGTTGAGCTCATCTGCTTCTCTCAGAACCAGTCTGCCATCTCCCACTCCTCATTTCCAGGGGAGGCTGCTTTGGGCTGGCACAGACCCATGACAACCACACATTTAACTCCTGGGCTTGCAGCTCACACTAGAAAGGAACCAGACAGGGTTGGCATCACTAATAGCAATGTGTTCATCCAAGCTAAAATCCCCCACTAGGAAGAGGCCACCTCTAGCCTTATAGATGGCTCCTGGCAGTGCAAATGCATTTATTTAAACTTAATGTATGGTGGGGGGTGGCAGTGGGGACAGAAAGGCTGGGTCAGGCGTGCAGTGTGTGCTACATCAGAGAACCCCTCTGAGCAGGGGCAAATAAAGAGCTGCAGGACAGGAAAAATACAGGTCTGGTTTGAGTGCACATGCTGCCCTTTATTCTTAAAAGCATCACAGGCACTCTGCAACCTGCTCCCATTAAGGAGCATTCCCAGCTGATGACAGGCCACAGAGCAGGAGCAGCCCCACACAACACAGGCTCCAACGCTGGCTCTGCCTTCAGGGCCACAGCCAAACACTCTTTGCTGGGAGAACAGCAAAAAGGGTCGGCCATCGAGTCAGAGAGAGCCAAGCAGTGTTTTGGGAGGGCTCCAGGAGCTCTGGGGTCTGACATGTGCAGCCTCCCCCTGTCCACACCCTGTCCAACAGCAGGGGAAGAGCAGGGAAAATGGGAAGGCAGCCACCCAGCATGAAGATGGGAGGGTTTGACATGAAACCCTGGAGCTGCTGGGCTCATTCAAGGTGGGAAAGGGATCCCTAAAAGAGGGCAGAGATTTGACAACATTTGCCAAATGTTGACAAACCTCTCGCTGAGGTTTACTAAACAATGATTTTCTGGCCCATTCTCTTCTTTTTTTTAATCTGACTAGATGAGGTTTTGAGGAATAGGAACAAAAGGAACCAAAACATTCCTGCAGAAACTCAATGAACTGAGCAGCACTATCAGTGTCATAAACCAATATCCCGGAACTGCAAACAGGAACAGAGCACTGCTCAGGTAAACATTCCCCACTCTGCCTGTACAGCTCAGCTCTGCTCCCACAGCACTGGAAAAGGTGCCACTAAGTGAAAGAAAACACAGTATTAAAAAATGAGTAAGATGCAGGGAAAATTAGCAGGACACATGTAGATGGTGCAGGCTGCCAGGTTCCACTGAAGCACAATTCCTCAGAAAGGTGCCACACCTTCCCTTGAGCACTTCCAGAGAAACAGAAGGAAACCCTGGGCAGCCACAAATTCCCCATCAAACCCACCAAGCAGCTGATGCTGCAGCACTGAGCTGGCTACAGCTGGCAGCCCCGCACTGGGCTTTCCCTCCCCCTTCTCCTTTGTGAGATGATTTAACAAGCTGCAGAATCCCAAGGGACATGTCAGTCAGCCAACAGCAATGGAGCATCGTGTCTGGAGCCCAACATGTCCATCTGCACTGCTCCCTTCTGACAGGCACAAAGCTCTGAGCTTGGAGTACAAATGTCATCAAAAGCAACTTGTGCAGAAAAAATTGTGGTAGAGCACGTGCCCTCCCCCACCTGCCAGTGCCCTTGCACGGGGTGGATGTGCCAATTAACTGGTTTGGGGTGGCAGAAAACGTGTCAGCCTCTGCCCACTGTCAGACAACATCAGTGGGATCAGAACACCTTGAAGTTACTTCTTGTTTCCAGCACCCACAGAGATCTGATCCAATACACATCTGAGTGGGAATTTGGGATTTCTAGCTCCTTGCACTTCCAAGGGTATGTGGGTGGTGATACTTTATCTAAACATGGACACCCTCCTGGTGAAGTCTCAGACCTCTCTACAGAGAGACAACAAACCACCCTCATGTTCTCCCCACCTCAGCACTGAAAGGCTTCTCCAGATCTGCCTGCTTAGCCCCGACAGCCACACTCCAATGCTCCTCTGGGCCACCACAGCGTCTGCCTGGGCACTGGCCCTTCTTCTTCTGCCATCTCACCCACACTCACATCCCTCCCAGCCTGGCTGCTGCCCACCCCTTCCCAAATCCTGCTCACAGCCCTCTCAGCCTGGCTGCTGCCCACCTCTTCCCAAATCCTGCTCACCACCCTGGCTGCTGCCCACCCCTCTCCAAATCCTGCTCACCACCCTGGCTGCTGCCCACCCCTCTCCAAATCCTGCTCACACCCCTCCCAGCCTGGCTGCTGCCCAGCCCTGATGCCTGAACACTGAACCATGACGTGTCTGACCTAGGGCAGNCGCCCCCCCCTCCCCACATCCTGCTCCCCACCCTGGCTGCTGCCCACCCCTCTCCAAATCCTGCTCACACCCCTCCCAGCCTGGCTGCTGCCCAGCCCTGATGCCTGAACACTGAACCATGACGTGTCTGACCTAGGGCAGATGAAAAGCAGGTAAATAGGCCAAGTCAAGCAGAGGCAGAGATTCAGGGACCGAATTACCTCTTCCCTACAGCAATTAAAAAAGCAAATGCAATTATTCTGTACCAACAACTGCACACAGAGTGCACTTTTGCCTTAGGGAGACTGCAAGCAGCGAGACAGATTGGCACGACAGCCCCTTTCCCTGTGACATTGCCCAGATCAGTGACACGAGGACTCTGAATTGGTGCTGGCACTGCAGGGCTCAGTGCTGTGCACACAGGGAGACCCAGGGGCGTTGGGAGGGACCCTGGGCTCAGCCCAGGACATCGAGACAGGCAGGAGAAACACGGTGCTGGAGTGAGAGGGAAATGAGTTGCTCTGATAGTGAAGAGCAGAATGACAGGATGAGAGGAAGGGGACTCGGGACTGGAGAACTCAGAGCCACAAGGAAGCTCCCACTGGAATGTCTGGAGCACACTTTACCCTCGAACACAGCCCACACCAGCAGCCCCAGTGCTCACCCACACAGCTCCATTTCAACCTGTATCAATCCCAGCTCCAGTTTAACCAGGAGTCCCCGAGGGCTAAAGAAAGACACAGCAAGGGGAGATGAACTGGGTGGGACACAAACAAGGCACTGACATACCACTGACTCCAGAGATTCCTTCTTGATGAGCTTTTTAATTGGGTGCCCAAAGAGCAAGTGACAGGGAAAGGAGAGAGCAAAGACAGTGAGAGGAGGAGGGCAAGCAGAGAAGTGGCTGGCATGGGACATGGGGGACACACCTGAGCAGCCAGAGCTCTGTGATCAACCCTGCTTGTTCCTGGTGGGTGCTACACGAGCAGAGAAAGCACTGGCTTAGACAACAGTTCCTAAGGAAAAGCTCAGGAAAAGAAAGATGGAAATCAGAAAGGACATCCTTTTACTCCAGAAGCATCCTTGAAATCCAGTCTGTTAGAGAGCAGGAACAAGAGTGAATGGCCAAGACAGGAAATTATTCCCTAATCCCAAGACAGCTCCTAGAAGTTGTCATTACTTGTCTGTGCTATCTGGACAGAGAGAAGGTTAGAGCTGAAAAACACAAGTGCTGAGGGCATGAGCCAAGCAGTCAAACAGAGGGGATGGGCTGTGATGGTCCTGCCCTGCTGCCAGAGCCCTGGGGCAGGGCAGGGACTGCTCCCCAAGAGCCACCAGAGGCAGCTGCACCCACCCCAATGCTGGAAAACCGCACCAATAATGAACAGGCAGCAAGGAGAGAGGTTCCCACATATTTCATGGTGGATCTGCAGCTCCCAGTCCTGGTTTCACCCAAATGCCAGCTCTGACTCTTACCCACAAAGACAGCCTCAAAAAGCTTTTTTCCTCACCAGAAAGAAAAACCTTCCATCTTTGGGGAATATATGCAACATAAAATGTTCCAAACCCCTTGAAATATTTCTGCTCATTTTTCTTCAAGAATAACAGACCCAGCTCTGAGCCTTTTCTCTGTTCAATTCAGCTCTCCCAGCCAGGAGCTGCTTTCAGCAGCAGAGCCTTTCCCAGCCTGACATTTTTAATGTACAGAAGGAATGTACATATGCCAGTCAGGCTCCTAAATATATGCAGGATAAAACTCTCAATTACTTCAAACAATTTCAGGGTTACTGGGACTGTCCCAGCAAATAATTATACCTCAGCTGTAACAACTCACACCCATAGAAAAACCAGGATCCTCAAAGCTTTTAAACCAATTCTCTTTAGTCTTTATTTTCAGTGAAAAGGAATGCCAAGGTCACATCCTGTTTCACTCCTTCTGTTGAGATTAGAGGAAACATTTCCAAAATGCCAAATCCAGCACGAATTCCACACATCCTCCAAGTTCCATTTTCAGCTGTTCTGACCCAAAGCAGATGAGCCACAGGAGCTCAGACACAGCTTCACAGCCTGTGGCAGGCTGAAAGGAGCTGGGAAGGGGGCACAGGGGCAATGCAGTAAGTGAAAATCACACAGAGGTGGTTACTAACAACACTCCAGGACAGCCACAAGTCAGCCACAGGGATCAGGGGATGAATTGGGGTCAAACATCTCTCACAGGGCAGTCAACTCTATCAGAGTCCCCACTGTGCAGAGAGAAACCATGGCTTAAGAAATCACTGGAAAGGAGCACTAGGAAAAAACCAACAAAAGTCCACAGGACAGAGTCTCTTATTGAAGTCATCTGATGGATTTCACTGTCCTTGTAACAGAACCAAGATCAGGACGTAAAGCTTTGAAGTCTTCAGAGCTTAAGGCTTTATCATAATCCTGTTCCTGATTCCTAAAAAAATTGTGCTGATTCCTGAAAGCGAGAGCAGTGAGGAAGAGCCTGTGGAGCCCACCTGGGTCCCTGCATGGGGGTGCTTCAAACCTCAGCAGGCACCCAGCCCCTGGAATCGGATTCTGTTCTAAAATCAGGCACTTTGTAATGCCAAACTTGAGCGGATTTCTCAGTGTCTTAATGAGGATGAGGCAAAAGTCGATTCACCCAATTTCCAACCCACTGCAGTATTAGATTTGAAAGACCACCTATGACATCTTCAGCCTTGCTCTCCCCAGGAGTCTGCACAACAGCAGGCAACAGGATTAGATAAAAATCTAATGAGATAATGTATTTACATAATATTTATGGCACTCGCTCTCAGACAGGGTTTTGTTCTCATGTCCTCAGTATGTGGCACTACAGACACTTCCTTTGAACTGGAAAAAGCTTGAGGTTTATTTTAAAATCTAATTTCCCTTTAAAAGAAACCATGTGTTTAAATAACAAGGGAGGAGTGCGAAGGTACCTGGGTTTACCAAACCTAAACACAAACTCAAGCTCAACTTTCCTTCAGCTGAATAACTGAGGCTCCTGCAGAGTGTCCAGTAAAGCCAGGCACTCACACTCCTCCTGTAATTCCCTCAGCATCCTGCTATGTCAGATGTACACCCTGATTTTCACCTGGAACCCTCAACAGCCACATGTCAGCAAGCCAAGCATGTACCTAAACACACAGACCCAGCACTTTGCATCCTGCAGCCTCCCAGATATTTAAACAGCTCACCTTCACTAACCCTGGAGAAACAGCCACCCTAATATCCTGTGTGTGCTGGAGCTGGCTAAAATCCCTGGCTTAGGAAAAAGTAAAAACCACACAAATCTACACACTGCTGAGATAAAAATAGTTCCAAACTTAAGCCCCTTATCCAGCAGTCTGGAGGCCCAACTGGATTTTCTTCCAGGATACAAACACCTGCAGGAATCCCTGCCCAGCATCCAGTGCCACATTCAGTTGGAGTTAAAGGGCAATTGAAAAAGTTTATCTGATTCATCCAAACTTCTCAAAGCTGAGTATTTCTCATTGAGCCACGGCATCAGGACAAAGTCATTTCACATTCAGGTCTAGGAATGTGCATGTGACATAATGAACTCCCAGGTACCATGTGGCATCAAAGCCCTGCCTGACCCAGGGCAGGGCAATTCCTCACCCATGAGGGTGCAGGAGCATCCTTTTGGCAGCAGGACATAAAGAGCTCTGAGGACATCAGGCAGGCTCTCCAGGTTTTGTGAGGAAGAGAGCACAGCCACACACTGCAGCTCAAATTTCATTCCAAAGGCAGCTCACACCTTCCTGCCCTGTCTTTATTTGAGCCTTTGCCCCCCTCCCCAGCCCCCAGGCTCTCAGTTGCCAACAGCCAGCCCAGGTGCACCGACATTTCCAGCTCTGTTTTCCTCCCTCCTGCAGACAGCAGCTGTGTTCACTTCGCCAGTCGGTTGCTATAGAAACAAATCAATCCTCAACAGTTTTATTTTTACCAGTTTCTGTGAAATAGGATTTATCTCATTTCCATGACTAAGCTGTACTCTGGAGCGAGCTCTCTGGGACAGTGACAGTGCCAGCTCAGCATCGGGCAGAGCTCGTGCTGCAGAGACAAGAGGCAACTGCCATCCCCCGTGTCCAGAGGCACCTTTTCATCTCGAGGACTCTTCACCTTGAAAGGATTCCACAGCCAGAGCACTGCAGCACTCCACAGCTGCATTTGAGGAGTGCAGCAGAGCAGGAGTGGGTGGCACAGCCCTGGAAAGGCGATGGCTCACGTGGAGTGGAGGTGTCAGCACAAGTTCTGTGCTGAGAGCCGGCCTGGCAGCCCCTGGGCACTGCCACAGGAGGGGCTCAGCCTCCAGGAACTGCCTGTCCTTTGCCCCAGGTCAGCTGAGAGGGGCTTTCCTTCTGGTCTGGTGTGACATGGATGCACTTCCTCCATCCTGTATTACCTGTACTCGGTCACACCTTTCACCTGTGTCCTTTCTATCCTGTTTGTTTGTCCTTCAGTCTCACTGAAATGATGAGTTACCTCACAAAAATCCAGCTGGATGAACGTGTTTCTCAGCTCAGCTGCTCTCAGTACACCAAACACTGTTCCAACCATCCATGTCCAGAAAGTTCTGCTCCCTGCCAAGAGGCCTCCCCCAGCTGGAGCAGACCTGTGGCACCGAGTGGAGCAGCTCCCCTTCACCAGCACTCATTGCTGGGGCACGAGCTGCAGAAGGGAAGGGGAGACACTGCTCCTCTGAGCTCTCACCTGCAGCTTCCTGCCATCCCCTCCTGCTGGATGCAGGAACTGTGCAGCCTCAGGAGACAGGAGTTTGTTACACCTGCCAGCTGCAGTGTTTCCCCTGGCACAGCTGACCCTTGAGAAGAGGAGCTGGGCATGGCTGGGCCCCTCACTCCAGCCAGGCCAAGCTGGAATCTTTACAAAGTGCACAAACCCATCCATCAAACACTCAGCATCCAGCTGGGCTCTGCTTCACTCCTGCCTTCAGAACACAGAGTGCTCTGGCTGTGCTCAGATCTGCAGTGACATTTCTTCAGCTTCAGGACAGAGGGCACAAGAGGAGGCCAGGAGGCTCTGGAAATGTCAGGATCTCATCACTCAAATATCCCAGGTCTGGTGACAGGCATAGCTGTGTTCAGTTCCCAATATTCCCCACACAGCAGGATAAGAAGCTGGGGTGTACAAATCAAAAAGCCATCAGGGAACCTCACAAACATCCCCTCAGGGCACTCGAGTCTCACCAGCACCTGAGCACAAACAACCTTCATTGTCTGAGGATTCATGTGGCTGCTCAGGATCCTCCAGCCAGCACTGGAGCCAGGCCTGGGCACGGCATGGGAGATAAATAAATGCATGTAGTGGATGTGTTTCACTGCTCCTTCCATGACAGGACAGAGCACAAACCTTAGGTGAGCCCTGCAATGCTCCTGGGAAGGAGGGTAACTTGGCAACTGGAAAAACACCTGGGAGCCTTGAGCCTGGGCTCTGCTCCAGCCCCTGCCACCCTGGGACACTGGGATTGTTCACATCCTGCACCAAGAGCAGCAGTAGCTGCCTTGGCTCCAACATCCTCAGCATCCTCAACACAATGGGACCCACCTGATGCTCCTCAGCTGAGACCAGGACCCCTGTGACTCTCCTCACACCACGTCTTAGCTCACAGCAGCTCCCTGATGGAGCACTTGAGGTAACCTGCCTGAGCACGTGGATATTTCTGAAAGCTGCTTGGCACTTCTGAAGACTCTCAAAGCAAGGCTTTGTTCTAAGCTTGTGCTCTCCCCCGTGTCTGACACCGACACGGTGACACACTGACATTCCAGAGCGCTGCACGACTGGGCACATGGCTAAAGCCAATACCTGCAACAACATTCAGCCCTCCCAACACCCTCCTGTGCAGAGCCTTCCACTTCTGATGCCCCTCTCTGCCAACCAGACCCTGGAAACCTGGGGCTGCCACAGCCCACCAGGAAGGGAGCGAGACAGGGCTCTCTCAAGGGGGTTTCACAGGAAGGGACCCACCCACCCATCAGTTCCTGTGTGCCCAGGAGAGCCCCAGGTGCTGTGAAACCACAAGTCCTGCTTTGCCCACTGGCTTGGGCGAGAGGAGCAGGGCAGAGCCCCTGCTCTGAGGTCTCTGGGTGAGGAGAACCTGGTGCTCCTGAGCCAGCCCTGAACACGGAACTGCGCTGAGCAAAGCGTGCAAACAAAAACTTTCCAAAGCTGCATCACAAGATCACAGAGACAAAACACTGCAGAGTCACAGCCAGTAACTGCAGCCTTTGAATCCTCTCAGAAGTGCTTAGGAAACAATTCCCAGAGCGCCAGTGCACACCTGTGCCTGTGGCACAAGCACCTTCAGCAACCCCTGTGCTCAGGTGTGTAATTAAAGAGGGATCTGTCCCACTGTGCACGGGAGGGCGTGGAGAGGAGAAGGTTTAAAGTGGGAGAGGTGATTAATCACAGCAGCAGGATGAGGGAAAGACCCAACGCTGCCCTGAGCTGTGGGAATGCAGCAGGAGCAGCTCCCTGTGCTGGGGAAGGGGAAGAGAGGGAAGCCCCTTGTTTGCACAGCCCTGGAAGCCGGACCTTGGAGCCTCCCTGCTGCTCCTGCTGCTCTCCCTGCCGGACACTGCAGGGCTCAGTGCTCACCCCCAAGGCCTGGGCACCCACGGAGGGACAGACAGCCTGACCCTGACCTGGGACAGGGCAATCCCCCTCTCCCTGGCAATGGCAGCAGACAGGCTCAGTCAGAGTACACAGGGCACCAACAGATCCCTGCTGTAAACCATCAGCCACACCAGAACAAACATCAAACCTCACTTTAAAAAAAAAAAGAACTTATTTTACTGACTCCCAACCACCCTTGGGCTGTTAGAAGCCACCTCAAGTGTTCTGCCACCCCACTACGTCATTCTCCAAACCAACCAGACCCCTCAGCACCAGCAACTGCTGCACATGGGCTGGAACAAGGGCTGTGGCTTCTGTGGAGCAGCACTCAACCCTCCCCACAACGGATGTGCACCCAAACTCCTCATTCTCAGCAGAAGAGTCTCCTTGATAGACTCTCTGAGGACTGCACATCCCATCTGTGGCTCAGCAGCAGCCTCAGTTTCCCCCTCTGGCAACACAGATCCAGGCTTTTCACAGCAAGAGAGGAAAATAAAAAGCTGCTTCTGCAGATTTGGCTTTAACACAACCCATCCCTCATTGCTCCTGGCAAAACCTCCTGAATGCAGCCTGATAGCTCAGCCACAGATTGTTCTGTTGTTTCCCGCCTTTAATTCCACAGTGAACCGCTAAAAAAAATACAATAAATCAAATTCCACAGCCTCAATGCAGAAGTGGCTCATAACCCCAAGCAACCTCATGGGTTCACAGAGCATTTCTGATTCCTGGACTTGCTGCTGTCCATGCACAGAGTGGGTTCCTGTGTGGCTGCTCCTGCCTGTGCCGTGATCCCTGGCTGAGGAGCTGGGAGCTGCTCCCCACGGCTGGGCCAGGCCCCCAGCAGCCCCCCAGGCCCGGGGTGGACACTGGCAGGGAGCCCAGCCTCCCAAACCTGGCAGCCATCACCTCTTTGTGAGCCCACCATCTGCTCTGGCAAATCCACACTGCCATTCTCCCCCTCCTGCATCCTTCTCGTTCCCCCAGCCCGCTCCCAGCATTCCCAATCCCCATCATTCTCCCACTGGGGTTCATTCTCCTGCCCAGGGCCCTGAGTGTTACACCCTGGCACGTTCACCCCTCCACAGAGACGTTAACTGACTTTGAAGTTGCTCCTCCTGTGGTTTATCCTGCTCCATCCCATCCTGTTTCCTCCCCACCTGCAGCCACAGGTGATTGGAGTCTGTGTGTGGCTCCACACCCAGCTCCTGCTCGGCCTCAGCAGCAGCAACACAGCCCAGACCCGTGACAAAGTTCACATTTAACTGATAAGAGACAAGGTGGCAGCTCAGGTTACCTGATAAAACACCACATTCCAAGGAATTTGCTGCCAGGAGCATCTTCTACCACTTCATGGAGCAGCATTTGCCCTCTTTGGAAGGGAAATAGCCCAAACCAGTGAGTGCCAGCTCAGCACACACCAGGTGTAATGTGGGAATTCCAGGGCATGCCTGGTTGGTACCCCACCCAAAACAGTATCTGTGAGACACCTGAAGTGCAGAACTGCCAGGAAAAGCTGGGACAGGCACCTCAGGAGAGAGGAGCTTTGGGAACAGGTCACCAAACAGTGGAACTTAAAAGATAAATTAAATAGGAACTAAAATAGAGACTTGAAATTGGGTGGGGAAAGGACCCAGCAGAGTGTTTATGACCCTGCCCTGGGAATGAGGTCTGGGGGTGGAGGGCAGCTCAGCAGTTCCCGTGTCAGGACAGATCCTTACAGACATGAGGAGCCTTGGCAGGACCAGGGATCAGCCTGAGAGGAGCCAGGGCTGCCCAAGGAAAGGAAAATATGGACACACAGACCTGACTGAGGGCAGGCTTCTCCCCACAACCAAGGAGGGCAAAATCCCACATTGGCAACGTTCCCATCTTCTAGCATTGGAAAAGGGGAGGTTTCCTCCACCCTAAAATTCACCTGTCTGGTCCCTACAGCCTGTCCCAGCCTGTCCCCTCTGGCCCCTTCCTCAGGGACACCCAGCAGCTGCTTCTCATCAAAACCTCAGCAGCAGCTCCTCACCTGGAGGAGTCTGAACACAGAGCCAGAGCCCAGCGAGTGGCCAGGGAGTGGGAAACAGTCCCAAAGGCCCTAAAGGGCAGCAGTGGCACAGAGGACACAGCCAGACCAGCAACTGCTGTCACAGGCACAAATCCCAGCTGCACAGGGACAAACAGGCTCAGGAGCTGGGACTGGGCTTGTTCCAGTGTCACCACAGGTACATCCAACAGCTGTGGCAGTGGACACAGAATAGGAGTGACAGCTGGGACAGCACCATGGTTTAGACACCTGTCTGTGCCACCCTCACATGTGAGAAGTTCAGCAACAGGGCAGAGTCAAAGGGATGGCCTGGCCCACTCTGGCACCACGGGACCACTCCAGGGCCATGGCACCGTGGGCACTGTCCCGGGGAAAGGCAGGGGAGGTGGCCCAGGTGCTGTCAGGCAGCAGAGGGTCTGGTTCAGCTCACGGGGTGTTCAAGTGCACCGCACTCTGCAGTGATCTGAGCCCCTGTGGGCACATCCATCCCACCCAAACAAGGGCTCAGACTGTTTAATGTATCAAAAGAGAAGAACAAAGCCCGACCCAAGGGGAGATTTATCTTTCAGAAAGGCAAACGTGTGCCCCAGGGCAGGGTGAGCTCTCAGTGTCTGCAGGCCTCTGCCACCAGCCCAACCTGCAGGTGCTCAGCTGGGTTATGTGAAAGGCAAAACTGACCAAATTCGACCAGAAACGGGCAGGTCACATCCCCCTGAACAGTCAGGTTGCACAGCAACAGCGTCCCTTGGCACTGACACAGCTCTCCACACATCCCAGTACAAACCACTCGCTCAGGGACCAGGAGCAGCAGCTTTTCCAGCAGAGGCTGAAGAGCCCCAAAGCTGCAGCTCCACAAGTGCGGCAGCGAGAGGGGACGCCAAAAAAACGGGGAAGAGGAAAAAACCACCAAACTAACACAGCTCCAAAAGCTTCAACCAGCAAATTCCGCAGCAGGAGGCGGGGGACGAGCCGAGCCCAGCGCCGGGCCCGGAGAGCGGCTGCACCGCGGCCCCGGGAGAACCATCCCGGGGGCGCTGCCCCGGCCACGGAGCCCTCCCGCACACGGCGGCTCCCCCGCGGCAGCAGCGGCACCGCCCGCTTCGGTGCCGGGAGACCCGCGGGGAGCCTCCAGCCGGGCACTGCCCGCTGCCGACGGCCACAAAGGCGCTCGCCCCTCTCCGGTCCCAGCCCAGCG
>VZRX01004428.1:84049-102662 GCA_013398075.1 Notiomystis cincta | reverse complement strand
TTCATTGCAGAAAGATATGCTTCTTAATTAAGATACTTGAAATAAAGAAATTATATATGTATGGCATGTTCAGAAGAAAGAAGTCAGGAAAAAATTTTTAATAGAACTTCTCAGGGAACATATTTTAGTTAGAAAAGTCTAATATTTGGAGTCCATTCTGGATAACAGTTTAAACCCAAACTGTATTAAATGGATCAGAACAGCACAGAAAAAAATCCTTGAGTCTGATCTCTGCATTAGCAGAGATCACTGATTATATTGGACTTTCAATCTCTGATGTCTGCAGCTTTGCTATGGGGAAACTGTTCTGCCACATGCTTGATACAATAGTGTTGGAAGTTCCTCTACTTATGGATGCAAAAAAAAAAGGGCAAAGAAAGCAATAATAGCAATACTACTGACAACAACAGCAACAAAAATAATCATAGCAGATAAAGACTCTTCTTGAGGAAGTCCTGATGCAATTGGAGAAGATCAGTGCAAGATATTCTTCCTGAATGTTCACCATCTTTACAGAGATAGCAAGTTGCAGAGCTCTTTCATTTCTCACTGCTGATGCATTATTTTCTCACATGCTGTGTTTTGCAACCTTTGAAGCCAGAAGACAAATCTCCAAAGCATGAATAATGTATATAGATTTTTCTTATGTTTAAAAGCAACCTACCTCCACTGGCAACTGGGCATATTGCAGGTGGATGATAATTTAAAAACCATAAAACCTACATAATTACCAGTTATAGGGCTGTATTAGTAAACATTTCAGATTTTGCTTCTGCAATTAGAAGTGTAAAAACAGATGTTAAAAAAAAATAAAAATCTGTGATTATCACAGTTAATTAATTTACATGAAAGACAGAAAGATAACCAAAGCTCATTTGTGTCTCAAAGAATTTGCAAACCTATTCTATATGCACTGCAAAGTGACAGTGGCAATGATATACAAAAGCTTGACAGAGGCATCCACAATACAGTTCTAATTTTGAGCTAGAGCAATACACCTCAGACTGAAGGAGTGACTTCAATGAGAATATAAAAAACATTTACTGTGAGCAGTATTTTAACATCACTTCTTTGTCAGAAAAGGGAAAGGCTGTATTCCTTTGGGTATCTGGGTGCAGCTTTAACCATGCTTTTGTTCTGTTTAATATTTCCCCCTCATTATCTTGACTGGCCAGATAGTAAAAATAGCTATTCATAAGAACACATTCAGCAATTATTTATTTCAAAACCAAACTCCATAACATAAACAGTATCTTGTCTCCCCAGAGAAAGGTTTAGAAGTTTTCAAAGATAGCACCTGTGTCCTAAAAAAGGTTCATTCATTAGTGCCAGGGGGAAAACAACCCTGCTTTCTCATATCCTGTAATCTTAGTAAGTACTTAGCTGCCAAAAAACAGTATGTAGGAGACATAATGAAATGTGGATGATCTAGGGAAAAAAAGTTGTAATTAGGAAAAATTATGGTGTTTACAAATTGTAAAGCACAAAAAAATCTTGTAGCTTCAGAAATCCAAATATTTCTCTCTGTCTGCTTTAGTATTTAAACAATATTCAGCCAAAATCCATTTTTTCGACATACACAGTCTGCAGGTAGGACAGAATAGCATGAGAAGGATCCTGTGGAAGGCTCCCTGTTGATTTTGATTTCTTTCTTTTCCCAGATCTTTCTCCCTGAGTAACTCAAATTGAAGCAGCAAGTCCTTCCTTCATTATCCCAGCCATAGAGAGAGCAGAGGAACTATATGAAGTTTAACTCTCCAAAGAGGTGAGTCAACTGAAGTTTTATGATGTGTTTTATTTAATTTTTAAATCAATCAGTTATTTATTAAGAAACACTCTATATTCACAAACAAAATACCTGTCTCTCAGGCTGGATTTCTGTTGTACTCAGGGAAGCTTACTGAGTTTCAAAATTTTCATCACACTTTTAAAAAGTCTCTCATTTTCACAATTGTTTTTAAAATCTCATGAAATTTACAAAAAGATGTGCAACTTTTACCACTAATCTCAAAGTTCTTTGGTGATAAACCCTGCAAGGTCTGTTCTTCTGCCCCTTGAGGTGCTCAGTGCCTGCTCTGTCACAGTTGACTGATACTGGCTGCAGCACAGTCCACAGCCACCACAGTCCTATTACTCTCAGAAAGTCTGCTGGAGGCATCACTACCCAGGAGCACCTACTCTGGGGTTTCTGGAAAGTGAAAGTTTTATATATATGAGAGAAAGGATGATTTACAGAAAGTCATGCTCTAAAAAGCAGTAAATATATGTGTAGCTGACATAATCTGGGGAAATACTAAATAAGAAAGAATCAAAGGAAAATGATGATTAAAATAATATATACATCAAATATTTGCCACTTACAGAGGTAAAATAGTCATTACATTTCCAGAATCCTAGGCTTTTTGGATCTATAACTACTTCTAAATATCTAGATGTAATCAAAATGTATTATTAAATATTAATTAGGATAGGGCTTCAATAAGGTCCACTGTGGTTTACTTGGTAAAAATGTTAACATGACTTATTTTTAATAATTGCATTAATCTCTGAGATGTAATGCTGCTTTGTTAATTTCTAGTATGAAATTTATAAAGCTGATTCAAGCTGATAAAGGAACAGGAAGATCAGAGATAATTAAAAGGAAGTAAAGGATTCCTGAGCCTCTTTATATTATTGTTAATAATAATAATAATAAATTTAAGCCACAGTAATTGAATATGTCACTAACTTTGCATATTTTTTGATACATCAATTAAAAGTAAAATAACTTGCTTCACAGAAAATAAAAACAAAACTGATATCAAAGGAAGAAAGGTAAATGTTCAATGAAAGACTAAGTGTAAACTTCTTGCCAGAAGACTGAGAAAAAAAAAGATCTGTCCTGACTCCCATTGAGTGAAAATGGAACTTCTTTAGCATAAATTGTCTTGGAAATCTTCATAATATCTTGATCTCAAATTTTGAGGGTGCATATTGGATTCTCACGCTGGTTTGATGCGAGGATTGTTCTTATTCTTTGGTGAAAAGGTCATTTATGTAGTGATAAAACTGTAATAGTTTAGGGGTTAAAACATGGCTGAGCAAATAGATTGCAATCTGTGGGACACACTATCCTGGTTTCAGCTACAGTAAAGTTAATTTCTTCTCAGAGGCTGTTACAGTGCTATGCTTTTGGATTTGGAATGATGAAGATGTTGGTAACACATTGTAGTTTTGATTTTTGCTAAGTCATGTTTATCGTAATTCAATGAATTTTTTTCTTGTCTCATGCTCTGCCAGTGAGGAGGTCTGGGAAGGGGGTTTGGCATTGGTCAGTGGGTAGTGAGCAATTACATTGAGCACCACTTGGTTTTCATTTTTATTATCATTATTATATTTTACCATTATTACTGTATTTTAATTTATTTTCAATTAATAAACTGCTCTTAGCATACAAATTTTACTTTGATTCCCTTCCCCATTCCACTCTGGCAGGGGTTGGGAGGAGAGGGGGTGTTGAGTGAATGGCTGTGTGGTGGTTAATTTCCAACTGGGTTTAAACCATGACTCATGCTTAATGAAGGACAGGAATAAAGTTAAGTAGAATATTGTCAAACTNTTTTAATTTATTTTCAATTAATAAACTGCTCTTAGCATACAAATTTTACTTTGATTCCCTTCCCCATTCCACTCTGGCAGGGGTTGGGAGGAGAGGGGGTGTTGAGTGAATGGCTGTGTGGTGGTTAATTTCCAACTGGGTTTAAACCATGACTCATGCTTAATGAAGGACAGGAATAAAGTTAAGTAGAATATTGTCAAACTGCAAAACTTTATTTATTTATTTTTATTATATTAATGCTGTACTTCCTCCTGCTTAAAATTATATTTTCTTTTCTCCCTATAGATTTCCTTATTTTTGACAAGCATTGGGGTGCTTTGAATCATTAGGTAGTACAGACCAGAAGTGATAAAAGGGGATCATCTAATTTAGGCCTCTACTCAAAGCAAGGGTAACTTCAAGGTCAGGTAAGACTGCTCAGGGCCTTGTCTGGTCAAATTACTGAGTTTCCAAGACTGAGTGTTCTACTGCTTCTCTGGGCACCCATCCCTGTGCTTGGCTACCCTCACAGTCAGTGTTCTTTTTTGCAGCTAGCCTTAGTTTCCCCTGCTGCAGCTTGTGACCATTGTATTCTGTCTTTCACTGTATGCTTTATCTAAAAATTCATCTTTATTCTCCCCATAGCCCCTTTTTCATAGCTGAAGACTAAAACTGGATTTTTCATGAGCCTTTTCTCCAAGGTGAACAAACCAAGCATTCTCATCCTTTCTTGACAGGACATGCTTTTCCCCCTTCCATCATTTTGCTGCCCTTGTGATGGATTCTCTCCAGGTTGTTGCTCTCTGTTGTACAGAGAGGGAACAATATTCCAGCTGTGGCATCATGAATGCTGAGTAGAGAGAAGTAATCACTGCCCTCAGTCTGCTGTCTATGAATTTGCTAATTTAGCCCAATATTCAGGAAGCCTTCATCACCAACAGACCAGACTCATTTTCTGTTAACTGGATTCTCTGTGTAGCCAGAATTCAGCCTTACAGTTATCACAGGAGACTTGCTGGAACTGTTACTGAAATACCTTAGTTTCTATAATATTAAACATGTTAAAGAAGTAACGAGGCAAGAGTATTCACATACAAAATGTTCCCCATTATTAGATATATGTATTTGCTTTCTTATGGTTTGAACATCCATTGGAATTATTGAGCATAATCATCAGCTCTCAGTTTACACGAGGTATACATTCACTCCTTTAAGGAATCTGGTGACTGAAACGAGAACAGCCTCCACCCAAAATACAGATACTTATCAAGAGGTGAGGTAATTCATAATCCTAAACTGTATTGTTAGTTTGTAAGTACTTGGAAAAGAAGCATCAGATATATGAGTAAAGCCAGAAGAGGAGCAGCAAAGATGAAAGCAAAGATCCAGTGGGCATATATGCCAGAGAAAGGCCTGTACAGAGAGGTTTCAATTGCTTGAGAGAAATTATAACATAAATAAAGAGTGAGAGGAAAGCATTTAGAATATACCAAAAGCATACTACTAGAAAGGATGGCTTTTTTCCAACTCTTAGCCCTTGGTGATAAATATACCCCTATTTGGTTTTTATCACTATTAGGAAGACATGACTTTTATGGAAAAAAAAATAGTTCTTTTTATAGTGTAAAGCCTCTCAAGTGTCTAATTTGCTTGAAGAGCAAATAGCTTTACAGCCTAACAGATGGTGAGCTTCAAGGAGAATCCACACACCAAAAATGTACGAATCTAAGTGGCCATATACTAACGTTGTACAAATACACTGCTCCGAGGAACTTGGTTTTAATGGGATGGTTTGATTACAGTAACAGCCTTCAACTGGTAACTTTAAATTGGTCTGAGTGGTTCATACAGGTATTTTTAATATAGATAAAAATTCTTAAAGCTAAACTGACGTATGGATCTGGGGTTGGAGAGCCCACACCAGAAGTCTGATCTGATTTCTAGCTGGTATCAGTTTACACACTTTGGCTGTAGAAGACAGTAGAGCAATGAACACAGACATAGCTGTCTAGGCTGAGTCAGATGAATTAGATACATGAATGAAGTCACTCAGTGACTTGTCTGGAAAGAATGCAGTTTCCTTCTACTGAAAATGACGTCCCTTTCTGCTTAGGTACTGAGCAAGGGTTACCTATACCCTTAAGGTGGTAAGGTTTAGTGTCTAAGACACAGAGCCAGCTCATGTGCTGTGCAAGAGCATAGAGACATCAGTCTGACAAACATGGTTCTGGAAAAGACTAAGGTCCTTGTGGTACCACATTACAACCCTTGTATTTCTGAGTTAATGGCTTAGAACTTTACTTTTTTACATGTATTTCTGTAGCCCACCTATTTATAAATTGTATGCACAGGCAAGAGGAACCTGATTTATTCCCACTCCTTTACACCATGCTACAGCAATGAAGTTAAAGTATAACTATGAGGTTATTTAATATTTTTGTGGAACTAAATTCTTCATGTGTCCTGCTTCCCTTCTTAGCCTGCCCATTTCCAGTCTCTGGTGGCCGTGTTTATGTAATATACACATGAGAGTGTGCATATAAGTGAAATACCTTTGTTCTAGGAGTGCACCAAGAATAAAGCTTTGTTTATCAATTCTGTATGAGTCCACAGTATTATAATCTCAAATTATGAACTAAAGTTGAAAGTAGAATGCAGGGCAATTTAGAAGGGAAGGGGGGGAGAAGAGGGAAGATGATCTTTAAGGTCAGTTCCAACCCAAACCGTTCTGTGATTCCGTGAAAACAAACATGAAGACACACAGAAGAGAAGCTTTTTTCCTTCCTGTCTGCATGGGTGGTGGCTCTGCACTGACTTACGTGTTGGTGCCACATCCTTATGCCGAGATGCATGGTACAGATATGCTGATGTCAATAACAGGAGCGGGGTCACGCCCTGGCACAGCGACGCTCCTGATCCCTGCTGCAGTTTCGGTACTTTTCGATACGAGAGGAGTGAGCGGGACGCTGGAGCGCCTTATACCACTGAGGAGTGTGTGATCCTCTGTACAGGAGCTGTGCAGAGATGGAAAGAAGGGTGGTGATGGAAGAGGAAGCCCTGGTAGCCTGACCTTTTTTCCTCCCTGGTAACACTTGTGACAAAAGGACTGATTGGCATACTTAACTGGTATGTGGGAGCTCTGTCATTTCATATGAAATTTAAAAACCAAATTCCCAAGCCAGTGCCCCTACCAGTCTTCTGAGTGCTGGTATTCTGAGCTCATTTGCTTTTTGTTGATGCTCTCCTACTCTGCATCAAGTACTGCATTTGCCAGCTATTTAAAACACACAGGGGAGACAATAAACATTCTTTTAAATCCATGCTCTGGATTCAGCCTCTGTTTCAGATGGATCTGAGTGCTGATCTCCCACCTCCTGGGTGGTTATTCTAACCACTGCACTCTGTGGTATAGGACCAGCAGCAGTGTTGTGAATCTATTGCCTTCATTCTCATCAAATATCTTGCCCAAACCAAGATATTTCTGCAGTGCTGAAGAATTATTTCAAAATTAAACTGTTGGTTTGAAAATATGAATAACTTTTCATATTGACTGAAAAAACACTATATTCCACCAATTCAGTATAATTTATAGTCCCTCAAAACTTTTCTTTTTTCTTCTTTTGCCTGACAAATAGATAATTTTGCAAAGAGAGTATCACTCAGCTGTACTAATATGGGATTTAATACTAGTCAATTTTTTGAGTCAAAATGAGTTACACTATTGCTTTGATAAATCTAATAAAGATCTAGTAAAGTTAGAATTTGTGCAGTGCATTTTCATTGAAGTCAAGCACTCATGCTGTTTTTCCAATCCCTGTAAATGTGTCTGAATAAAAAAATTCCAGCCACAAAGGATATCACAAAGCACTGACCAAAACCTGCTCTCATTTACAGAACTTTGACACCAGGTAGGTTGCATCTGGGCAAACAAGAGCAATGACTTAACCTGGACTGAACTTATCTTACTCTTTGCTAGAAGAAGATGAAATATAAACCTTCAGGATATCCTTCTGAATAGAAATGTTTTGGAGACTGCTTTTCCTATTGCTAGGATCATGAAATGTCTTTGTTTAGTTTTCCCTAAGCTTATAGGTTCTAAAAATTACTTACTTTGATAAAATGAAGCAAAGATTTAAACAAAATTTTAATCTTACTTGGCTTTTTAATTGGAAATCTGAAGTATCAACAAGGGTTGAAAACTGCTTTATATGCCTTGCTGAAGTTCTGAGTTAATCTGAACCAAAATTTATTGGTGAAGAGACTGATAATTTTGAATTATATTAATGCAAATCATCATGGAGCATATTTACATTCAAAACCTGCATAACATAACTACTGCTGCCTAATTTTCACTGCTGCTAAAATCTAACACTCAAAGTAAAACACAAAAATAGAGCAAACTAAGAGGAAGAAGAAAAGTGCAGTTAAGCATACAGACCAAAACAAATCTCTTTGATTAATGGATTTTACCAAACTATGAAGTTGATTTTTTTGTAAAGCAAACAAAAGTGGCTGTAAGTTATTTGCTTAATATAAAACATCACTCTGTTACTGATATGAATGAAAAAAATGAATCCCAGGCAATTACAGATGTTGTGCTAAACTTTTTTTCCTATTTCAAAGTACACCTTGTGTAGAATCATAGAATGGGTTGGGTTTGAAGGGACTGTAAAAATTATCAAGTTTCACCCACCTGCAATGGGCAGGGACACCTTCAACTAGAGTAGGTTGCTCAAAGTCCCATCCAACCTGGCCTTGAATATTCCCAGGGATGAAGCATCTGTGGCCTCTCTGGGCAACCTGTTCTGGTGCCTCATCATCATCATCACGAAAAATTTCTTCCTTACACCCAGCCTAAACCTACCATCTTTCAGCTGAAAATTATTATCCCTTGTCTTGTCCCTATGGGCCTAGGTAAAAAGTCTCTCAAAAGTATTGAATGCCAAAATGTATTAACATAGTTGTTAACATAGACTTCAGCCCAAATAAATCAGATTAAGCTGCAACACATTTTAAATAATGTCTCAGGAAGCTGCAAAGAACAGTTGTAAGAATGTAAAACACATATATTCCAGCTCAGAAGCACTTCTATGTTAGCTTGGACTTCTTAGTCCTCTGAGCAGCAGAAAACAATTGAAGGATGCAGATTTCACAAATGATGTATTTCTGAGGTAAATTTGATCTCTAGAAGGATCAGTAAGTGACTTACCAAGGCATAAATCAATAGATGAAAATTTTATTGACCACAGAAATACTAAAAGTATTACTTTGGCTATACTTCAATTCTTTCTTAATTTTTCCTCCAAAATGCTTTCTACTGTGACAAGAATCACTCAGCTGCTGTTCTTTGTTTCACTTGAAAAGGACTTGTCATACACCACAGATAAAAGTTCAACTTTTTTCCATGGACCTGTTGCTTGTATAAAATCAATATCCAGGTGCTGTCAGTGGTTCTGCTCTGTTATTAGCTGAGACTGAACCAGTTGCTCAAAGGTGAGTAAGATACGGATGTATTGGAGTTTTGACCTGATATATGCACTTGTGTAAATCCAAGTCTGTGGTTTAATACCAGGTAGAAAACCTCAAAATTGAAGTCAGTGAGGTCTTTTCTATATTCACTGTTAAAAGTGAAAAAAAAAAAAAAAAGAATAGCTGAGATAAGGTATTTCACTGACAACCTGACCAAAAGTCAGAAAACAGGATATATTTCTTCCAGAAAGGCAAGATACTGCAATTCAACACCTCTTGACAAAGCCATTCAGTGGCATTTCCCTTCATTATGAAAGGAAAACATTAAAAATTATTCATTTGAATTAAAAATTATTATTCAGTGTAGCTGTTTGTGCAGCCAAAGTTAACCAGTGGAATGATGTTCAAAATGAAAGGGTAACAGGAAATATTTAACTCCTTGAGAGCATCTATATCACAAATTTCAAGCAATTCTCTGAACTCTCTCTAATTGCTGAAGAAGAGCACACTGTATGCTGAATTATATTCCATTGAACAGTGCTTAAAATCTTGACCTTAGCAAGGTTGAGATTTTCTTAGTAGAAACAGAAGTCAATACATGTCTTTGTCTACACTTGAAAGCCCATATATATTCAGAAGGGAAAGAATAGACAGTAGTGATTCTACTTGATATTAGATGAATTTTCTTGTCTAAACTGAAAGTATAAGGACTCTGCATCTCTGAGCAGTACAATCAGAGATGAGCTGCATGTTGGTAAGCTTCTGGAGTGTGAATTTCCAGGATCGGTAGAAGTGAAATGGACACGACAGGAGGGCAAGTGCAAAAAGCATCTCCAGTTTCAGGAACAAGCCCACATGTACAGATACACAACAATGAGATCAAGATTGACTAAATATACCAAGTAAATGCTTTGGAAGTGCAAATTACCTTTGTCTAATATATGTGTGTGTGTATATGTGCCTATATATATATATATTCTAGAAACAATAGAGATGTAGAAAAAAATGTAAGGAAACAGAGTTTTTCAACCATGAACATCAAAATGTGTTAAAATTATGAAAACATGGGTTATACATGCACATTGCAGAAAAACAAATAGTGTCACCAGCTATATGGACATATTGTAAGGACACAACCACTTGGAAACATTGCAACAAACATTAAGTCCATGTTTTCAAACAGTTTGTTCAATAATTCCTATAATGCTGTCCTGGTTTCAGCCAAAGGACAGGGTTATTTTTTCTCAGTAACCATAGTGGGAGTGGAGCCTGCAGCCATGTGGGCATGTCTAGGTTGTTATTCTGTACCACAACAACTGCCCAAGAGTAGGAATTTCAAAAGTATTCTAGGGTGAAGCTTTTAAAAGCATCACTCTTTCAAGGACCACAGCAGAGGTCACTGCAGACAAATGAATAAGTGCTGCTAAAATCAGGAGTTGAGGTTTGAATTTACAGGAGGTGAGTATTGTAATACACACAGGATATGGCTGGTTTCACTTTGTTGAGCATCAGAATGGTTCAGCACAATTGTTTCTTAATAAGGCTTAAGCATTCTTATCACAGCCTAACACCACTTTGGTAAATTAAAAATGTTTTGTTTATAGAGAAAATTAGATTGATGAACTGACCCGGCAAAAGAAGGGAAAGGAATGATGTAAATGGAAGAAAGGAAATAAAATTAGGAAGGGGAAAAGACAGTGGGGAGGAAAGAAGAGGCAAAAAATAAAGAAATAGGAGAAAAATGAAAGAGAAAAGTAAAGGAAAGGAAGAAAGAAAAAGAGAAGATTGCTGAAAAGATTAATTTTCATTTGTCCTGGTTTCCAGGTTCAGTTCAATATTCATGCAGCTCTGCCAGCACGCTGTAAGGAGCAATTCAAGGGCAGAAATAACTGACTGGAGTGTGAGAAGAGAGGAGGAGTGTGCTAACACCATACTGCCGCTGAGAGATGCAAATTGGATCCAGCGTCAGGCTCCGCAATTTACAACAAGGAGCTTTGTGCTGCCTTGCCTTAGCTGTGGCTGCACAAACTGACCCCCAGCAAACAACTGGCACCTGCCAGCTCCAGTGGCAGCTGCTGATCGTTTGGGAAGTGCTGCTGATACTTGAACAGAGGCATTCCAAGAAGGAGATGGGGTCTGCAGTATTTCTGAAGATCCGCGCCCCCTGACTCTGGTGTACATAAGCACAGATGTGACAGCTTTCAGCACCTGCACACAGGAGCTACTGAGCTGTACTCCCCTAAGTAGGTCAGTGTGGCTGAGCACAGCAAGCCTCCCAACACGTGCTTTCTCTAGAAATGTTTCAGCAATGGACTGTTAATAGTTCGTTTACTGATAAAGCACCTCTGGTTTGTGTGCAATCTTGTAGGCAAGTCTCAAATTCCTAAATTCACACCATCCCCCAATAAATCAGCTATCCCTGTAAAAATACAGTTTTGCTGAGGCAGTGACAGCTGCATTGGGGCTTTTCTTAGCAAAGCTTTTGGTCAGGAGTGGGCACATCTCTGCTTGCCTTGCATCTTAGCCAAAGCAATAGGAGTCTACAGCTTAGGCACAGTTATGGTGTAGTGTAATTGATTTTCACTTATACTGAATGTCCTAAAAATGCATTTCCCCAACTGATTTTGGGCCGTGCTTAGCTTGGGTTTGTGAGAAAAACATGTTATTTGGGATTTACATTACCAGAAATGTTAAGTGTTCTCAAGTAAATTCACTGGAGAGGGAGCAAATCTGGATTTCACCAGGGGAGAAGGGGGAAGAGGCGCTTGAAAAAAGTTGCTGGAAGAGATGAAGAATATTTTATAAATATAACAGCTCCAGCATTATAGCATCCTAACAGTGGGAAACAAAATATCAGGCAATTTACCAGTACTGCTACAGCAGCACACATTTTACACATAGGCTGGGTTTAAGCCATTTAAATGCTTTATACATGTAAGTACAGAGGACGTGATTTTTCTACAGTTTCTAGATGACAGGAAGAAATCATTAAAGGTAATGATGATCTTTGAAGTGCTTTTTTCTGATTGATTCTGTGAAACTATGTACATATGTATATATGCTTGTGTGAAGAGGTGTGGTTCATTCCAGTAGGGACCCAGAGGAAACCAGGGGGCTTTTGCTGGGACTTTTTGCTGTGCTGGTGACCCAGGAGCCACAGCCACAGCATGCATGACAGGTCAAAATGAGGCTCTTCTTTTCCAGATGTATGTGGTGCAAGGCAAAACCAGAGTATATCCCTCAAAATATGTGGGCACTGAGGTGAGCATGCCTGCCACAGGATGAGCAGATGCCGCTTCCCTGGAGTAAGCTGAGAAATCAGTCAATCAATTTTTTATTCAATATGTAAATTTAATTAATGTGTTGGTCCTGACCTTTGTAGTCCAATTTTGATTTTGATTTTTGATTGTAGTTCTATAAGAGAAAATTAAGAAAAAATTTACATAGATCCTTAACTTCATATTTATTCATAAATTTCCAAAATGTTTAACATAGCACACAACAGGAAGAAACCCCTATTTTTTTATTGCTCAGGAGATAAAGGAGTGCAGGAGTTAAACTTAGGTATTCAGCTCAGAATCTGCAATATTCCTGTCATCCTCAAAAACACAGAAGTACCTTACAGAGACTTCCACAGCCTCTTTCAGTTCTTCCCCATAGTGTCTACCATGAGGTTTTTCTTAATATCTGATCTGAATTTTCCTTGCCACATAAACCTCTCTACTGTATTTT
This sequence comes from Notiomystis cincta, assembly GCA_013398075.1. Taxonomy (NCBI): domain Eukaryota; kingdom Metazoa; phylum Chordata; class Aves; order Passeriformes; family Notiomystidae; genus Notiomystis; species Notiomystis cincta. The sequence continues at coordinate 89,884 of VZRX01004428.1, read as the reverse complement.
TTATCTGTGAATTCTGTTATTCTTTGCTGATTCTTTCATTCATTCTTCCAGTTCAGTACTGAGTGATGGATGTAATATTTCTTCCCAGCTCTCTACAGCCTCTCACTCAAAAGAAAGACAAGCCTATAGGCAACTGCAATCACAGTTACGTGGTTCAAGAATTTGCCCAAGGGGAAGAAAACAGGACTCAGCTCCTTGCATTATCACAGATCCTGCAGTGCTGATGGTGAACTATGTAGGCCCACAGCCAAAGAAGGTTTAGGCTCCCATTAAAAGCTTCTTGTTCTACTCAGCTACAAGCCTAACCTCTCTCCTGCATTCCCCCTTTCATGCTGGCAAGTTTGCTGAGAGAATGAATGCCTTTGAAGTTGAGGTACACAGTGGAAATGAACAGGGGAACCAAGCTCACTGCTGTTGATGAGACTTAAATTGAGACAGAAGCCAAGCTGTTGTCAGTCATGTCAACAGTGATTTACTCTTAAGGCTTTGCAGACCTAAAATTCAGGCATCTGAGGAAATGCAGGAATGAGAAATGAGGTGCTGATAGAGTCTGGGCACCTCCAAAGATTAAGCAGGAGCTTTCAAGAACTCAGTTTTAGGTTCTTAAATTCCAAGTCTCACTTAAAAATATCATCACCTTTCTTGACCCAGGCCTTGTGATAGCTGTGTTTCTGTGACTGCCTGTTTGGAAAGGGATTTGCAGATATCTACACTCCCAAGTATCTTTTAAGTGAGATAATAGCACTTGAATATTTCATGTGGTCTGAAGCTGAATATTATCACAGAAGCTGAGAAAAGCTAGGATATTCATCTTTTCCAAACTGCAAGTTCAAAAGAAAAAAATGCTTCAGACTTCACTCATAACTAGCTTTATTTTGTTCCTTGATTAAACAGTCTAAGCTGGAGACTTAGCATATGAGCAGAGAAAATAAGGCTAAACTACAGAATCCATAGCTCTGTGGATTTGAGATGTGTGGTAGGAAAAACAGGGTGTACATGGAGGTTATTCTTTCAGGAACAGACATCATCTGAAGAGAATTGTTTCAAGATCACATTTCTGGATGTAGTCTCTTTAATGTTACCATGACTCATTCTGCAAACATTTGGCACACATTTTACATTACATATGCTGAAATGTATGACTTACTTTTAAAACTGAGAAGATGTTAGAAGTTGTGAAAAGCTCAGGTATTGCAAAAGGATAGGTTCCAATAAAGCATGGAGGAGCTTGAGTTTTTATGAAAACAAAAGGTATATTTTTATTGTTAATCTGTAAAACTGAGTTTAAATATTTTTAACATGTCTTTATTAAATGTCTGGCACTTCCATCCTGGAAATACTACAATCTCCTTCATGCTGACCTCTTCACAGTCCTGTGTGTGGTCCCAACTAGAAACACGTCAGGAAAAAAACCCAAACAGCTGGGGAGAAAGAGCAACTCATGCAGTTTCCATTCTCAGAAACTGATTAGTCTGGGAGACTTAGAGAAGGCAGTACTCAGATCTCATTAAATACTTTTATATGTTATACAAAACTAGTATCTCCTGAAATTCTCTAAAAATTTTCTTGAAGGATGTACACACATCCTCCTAAGTATAATAAAAGGGTTTTTTTTACACCAAACTATTTGCATTCCTAGAGCTCTATTCACAACTTTTATGAATCTTTCAAGTGACTTTGAGGGTTTTTTCTGTAATTTGTTCTGAAACAAACAAAAGATTGAGTCTTGTAGATAGAAATGTGCTAAAGATGCTGTGATTTTCTAGGAAGGAACAAATAAACAAACAAAAATTAACAGTGAACTTTAATTAGTTAACTATTGTTTTGTATCAAAGTCTCTGCTGGTTTTATAATTTAGCTTTTGTTGCCTAGTGATGTGGTGATACTTCTTTTCATGGAAATATTCCACGGATCAAAGTGCAAGCAAAGAGTAAACAGTTCAAAGTTCAAGTTTACAGTTCATTAGAATTTTTGGTTTTGCTCTTATACCTCTAAAAGGATCACTGAAAAAGAGCCAGTATGGCCAAGAAGAAGAGGAGAAAAGGCTTTCAGAAATAATTTTTTAAAAAATAGCCTTTCAAGGCAACTTAAATTTTAAATCATAATAGGGAAAAACAAAGCGTTTGAGGAGCAGATTGCTAGGTGAAGAAGAACTGTAATAAAAGCAATGTCAAATGTATCAGAGGAAAACTGGCAAAAATAATTAAAGGCAGGAAAGTCAATTCCTTGCATGGCTGTGCATTGTCAGAGGGGTGATTTCTAGAAAGACATGAAGGAATCTCACAGCACAGTTTAGGAGACATGTGACCCAGTCTGACAGCCTGTAGTTTCCAAAGCTGAAGAATCTGCTTGTATCACACTCGTGTTTCTTTACCTCACATCTGTCTGAGCACTCCCACCATCCACCTTGTACCTTTTCCCTCCAGTAATTTTCATTGGCACATAACATGCCTTGGTGTCTGTGCCCAAAGAGAAAGATGAAGTGAAAGTTTGACTCTTGAAAGGGATGTTGAGAATGGAGGACTGTAAATTCCATGCAAACGGACCAAAAAAAAAAAAAAAAAATTAAGTAAAATAAATTGAAATTACAGACAGAAAAATGTATAGGATATCACAGAGAAAAATTTCCACAGTTTTTGCAAAAGAAAACTTGACCTTTTAAAGCTCTCAAAATATACCAGGGAAATAAGTAGAGAACATCCACTTTGTACCTGTATTTTCACAAATGCTTATTTCTAGGTACATTATCAAATTCTCTTTAAAATCCATGAGTGTAAAGTCCTTAAAAAGTTTCATAATTCTGATGGAATAGTAGATAAGTAAACTATAATGCAAAAAGAAAAATTATTCCTATCAGCATAATACAGAAGCACAAAGTTGAATTATTTAAGAACAAGGTATGAAAATCATGGTGGATCATAAGTCTGAAACACATCAGTTCTACATTGATTCAGAAAAGCAAGCAAATTATTGAAAAAACAGTGAGATAATATAGGACATTACTGTATTGCTTAACATATTTTCATCTGAAAGCTTTAAACTGAGATTAGATGTGAGGAGCTAATATTTTTAGAAATGCATTTGTTTATTAAATAATAAATCCAATAATAAATCCAAGTTTTAGAACAATGTAATTCTTTCAAATCTACAGTTACATACATTCAAGTAAAAACAAAACAAAAGGGAAGACAAAAGAATTTGACAGGTTTCTCAGGCTGTAGTTTAATAAGTGCTGTAAATGAGTCTAAGCCTGGTGCAGTGCTGAATGAGGAGTGCTGACTGTTCTAGACTAGGCACTCCCTCCTCTGCTCTGGGCACCCCTAAGCCCCTGAACAGCAGAGAGCAGGATTAAGTAACATCTTCTTCAATGATGTTTCAACACAGGTTATTTTAAATTGATCATGATGGTGAGTTGCAACTTCCTAACACAGGTGCTTGCTCAGGCTTTGCTTTGAAAGGAGGCTGAGAGACAGTTAATGTACATCTCTGCACCTGTGGATTTAAAAGCCTTCCTAAATCTGCTACTTTATAAGTATCCCCATAAGCTGCACTAGCCCAGACCTTTCCAGGTGAGATAAAAAACCTGTGTCTAAACTACTTTTAGCACTCCTTCAGATACTTTCTGTACTTTATTTTTACTGTTAAATTGCTATAATTTTAGGAATAAGTCTAATTTCTCTTATAGGAGCAGCACTCTGCATAGAAAATATTAAATTCCTTAGTCTCATAGAGTGTTTTTGCACACTACATGATTAGCAAAAGAGTAGAGGTGAGGCTCCTGTAGACAGTAATTCTGTGTAGGGACTGCTGTCACAAAATTTTCTCTAAAACACCTGGTGTCTCTAATAGGAAGTGAGAATTTTAATAACATTTGCCATGTGTGGCTCTGTCTGACAAGTCAGTTTTTTGTAGGCTCTACTCCCTGTATAAGGTATTGCCTGGTGATTGTCTGCTGGAGAGTTTTCATCCACTGAAATCCTACTTGATCTCCCTAGAATCACACCTAATGGGAAAGACACTGAGCGACAAATCAAAGAGTGATTTCTACATCCAGAGAGGATGTACAGGTGAGTAGATTCATTACATGAATAAGGGTGCAAAGACAAACTCATAAATTTTTCCAAAATGTTGTTGTTCCAAAGGTAGCAGAAAAGGAAATGCCAGCCCAAATACCATCCTATTTTCATTTCCTTTTGCAGTGTGCCCCTTGAAACAAAACAAAAAGAAAGTGAAGAACCATAACTTAAATTTTCTTTTGCCATTTCTTTGCTATATATCCTTAGTAAGAACTAAAACACCAGAACAAAACCGTAATATTCACCCAGACCTGGGCTCTCTACCTCTTATGTTCTTATGTTACAGAAAATACAACAGAAAGGAAAGGAAAGGAAAGGAGTTCCATCTGTTCTTTGACCAAAGCATGACACAGGCTTTCCCATTTATGAAGCGCTGGGCAAGACACTGTGTGTCATTCCTCTGAAAGGTCACAGGTAATATTCTCCTGGACATCTTCAAGAACATCCTTCATAGCTTCAAAGTCTGACTGGAAGAAGTTATGGGGTGGTCCATCTACATGGGGATAGCATAGTTTCTGCAGAAGTCCTGACTTGGATTGATTTCCTTGTTAATCCTAAAAATGGACAAAATACGGGCGTTTTAGCCTTATGCCATTTTCCCCTTTCCATATTATTGCTTGCTATCCACCCTTTCCTTTTTCCTGCAAAAATCCAGGTGGTTGTCTGTTGCTTAGTCTGGGCTGAAACACTCTTGCAAGTTGCCAGGGCTTTGAAAAGAGCCACACACTGTGTGGGCTATTTAAAAACCCAAAGAATTAAATCCCAAAGCACCAGATGAGGAGATCTTTTAGGGTTTCCTACCTTTCTACCTAGCTCACCCTGGTAGCATGCTGCTGCAGCATGACTCCTGAAAACCTCTGGGAAGCAGAGATTTGTAAAATGACACTGAGGATGTAGAGCTCCTAGCAGGTATGCAACCCTCAAAGGATAAGTCAAGAGCTTCTTATAGGAGAGAGAGCCAAGCCACACAACAGGAAGGCGATGCCCTTTTCTGTCTTAAGGCTGGGGAAAACACTCTTTAACCCAATGACAGAAGTAACAAAGGATCTTTAGATTTAAACAACTGATAATTTTGTTGAGCACTCTTTTTCTGGAGGAGGGCGTGGTAACTTGGTGAAAGCATAATTCAATTGCCATAAGTAATGGAAAATAACATCTATAACTCTTTTTTCTTATTATTTGAGCAAGGCTATTATTATGACTGGAGTAAGGTTACATTTTCATTTATTTTTCTTTGTTCTCATTGAATAATTTTTATCCAGTCACTGTCACAAGTCCACAACTATTTGCTACATGGTGAAAAATTTTGCCAATTGAAAAAGGAAACTACTTAACATGACAGCAAAATAAGGAAAAGAAAGGATATTTCCATGTAAATTACTGAGCTTTATTTCAGCTGATTAAAATCTTACAATTCTGAGTGGCCCCACGGTACATTTTTTTTTTCCCAAAACATGTTTTTGGAAACAGTGAAACACTGTATTTTGTTGGCAAACAGTTACAAGAATTTAAGCCTTTAATCAAGCTATGCTAAATGCTTCAGTTTATAAATTGTTTATGAGTTAACCAGGACTTTCCACACAAATCTGTTTCACTTTAATAATAGTCTGGAACTTTTCTACACAGTATCCTGTCCAGTACAGTCTTCTACTGTTCAGACCTGGCTACTGTTATGGTCCAATGAAAATCAGTCTCCCTCTCAGAAAAGCTTAAATAATGTTCATGAATAAGCCGGTGCTGCCGATATTTAATAATAATA